>KK499828.1:568241-655374 GCA_000688715.1 Glossina pallidipes
AACAAAAGAATACTTGATTCCAATTTTTTTTTTTTTTTTTAGGGGAATTTAAGGGTTTTTTGCTTTTCTTTTTTTTTTTTTTTTTTTTTTTTTTTAGGGTAATTTAAGTGTTTTTTGCTTTTTTTTTTTTTTTTTTTTCCTATCACATTCTCTTGACGAATTCATTTTCTACAACCTTTTTCCATCAAACTTTAAATGCCAACTGGAAATAATATTTGACACCTTATCTGGATGTAACTCATAATTGGCATAGTTAACAGATCGGCTAAACTGTATCGGAAGAGACATATTGGGAACGGAAGAATTGGCAGCATTTGATTGACGTTTCGCAATATTTACATTCAAAGAGCGCAATTCTGGTCTAAGAGTGTCCTTGTAACGAACTGTAACATGGAACATGGGTCCATTATTGACGATATAGCCTGTACATTTCTTTTCAGCTCTTCATTTGTATCAGATTTTTGACTCAAAGTATTAAGCGAGTGATGTTTGTTGTTCTGAATTTCATTAGTATCTGTTGTCGTTACGTCTATTTATCGTTTGAGTTGTTAAGAAGTCTCTTTAGTATCAAGGTACACCAATTCCGGGCTAGTGTCGAACAAGTGTTAATACAATCCCTATGGAATACATGATTGCACGGAGTAATTGCTGAGATATCCCAAATTTGAAATTTTTGTTCACATAATATAGATTGTATCAAACTGTTACTTAACAACTTTATCTGATTAAGACGACCTTTTGGTGCTGTAGCCACATTTGTGTGGATGTGTAAATTGAACAAATTTTGAATCGAATTACTAAAAATTAAAATCATGTGACATCGCCGGATTTAAGTGAATCAACGAAGTGCAATGTATCGTGATATGTAAATTAGGTCTGTAAATTAACCAATATAATATTACATAGGTAATGTACGTTAGATATAGATAATTGTAATATAATGTGTCTTATGAGAAAGTTGAATCAACAACAACAGAAAAAAGAAATTAAACGAAAGTATAATTTACCATCAATAAATTCACACCGAAATGTTTATATGATTTATATATAAAAATAAAAAAATGATTGTTTACCAATAAATGTGCCACACGCCAATTGTGCAAAAATACCTTAAATGTATACAAAAAAAAAAAATGTTTACCAAAAAAAATATGACACGCCAATTGGGCAAATATACCAAAAATTTAAGTAAACACTATGTAACTCTATTGAAAGAAAAGAAGAAGTTTGGGGTCTTCCAATATTTTTTTATCGATAAATTAGAAAATAAAGTTCGTCCAAAATGATGTGTATTTTCCCGAATGCGCATAGAACACTACGTAACATTAATTAAGATCTACGGCAAATAGTGGATGGCTTGAGTCTAAATCACAGCTGTACAACCATAGTTATAAAGCTATTTACCAATGAACACGCCAATTTCAAATACTACGCCATATCAAACATCCTAGGATAAATTTTTAGTTTATTTATACACGATACAGAAAGGAGTAGATAAGCTGAGAAAAACTGTGGTTTGATAATGACAATGTGTCGAATATCAACAACTCCACGCTGTGCTTACTCAGCTCTCGAAGTCATGTGTCTATACCCAAAATAATAGACAACACAGTTGCGTAAAAATGAATTCAAAAATCATTCACTTGAAAATAACCATATATTAGTTTAATAAATTTAACTAGCGACATTATAGTTATGAAGCACCATCTCGCAGCTATACAATTAACACAAGATATTTTTCCAGATGGAATGACAGAAAAAAAACCATCAGTTTCAATCACGTTAGTGGAACACTATCAAACTCCTTTGAGATGGGCCACAGGTTAGTGCGCGGAAGCGTCTGTCGCCAGGTCCAAAGGTTTTCTAAAATCCGGTTGTTGTAACACAGGTTACCTACCATCCTCTCAGTGATGCCCCATGTTTAGTGCCACTTTTATGTGTAACACAATAAAATTTGTCCAGACAGTTCTCTAAATATAAAGCTCTCTATATAAAGCTGTCATCTACGAAAACTGTGGGGCAACCTACCGTTGCCACTTGAAGAGGAATTGAAGCCTATGCAGTAAACATACGTGCCATAGCTCAGCCAGCTAGTTTGTGAGATGTGGGAGGGACTCTATAATTTGCTCACGGACACTCCTAGAACGGCTACACCAAATAATTTTCACGTACTTGCCCTTTTACCGAATACCAGACGGACGACACCCTAACTAACCGATCGGAGACTTGTACGCGGGCCTATTATTCACATACCTTGCCTATTGGTCTCCCTTCAGTCCCAAGAATTTTCATTGGGCAGACTCCAAAATTTGAATCCGAAAACCCCTTAAAGCCTACTTTCCTCTCATGATTAAACAGAATTTATCAAATTTTTTTTTTTTGTTTAATTATTTCACTAATTCGTTTAAATTGTTTCATTAATACATAGAGATTTTTTTCTTCTCCCCTTGTCCCTTTATAATAACAAAAGAAGTACTCATATCACTTTTACTGTTATATATTAATAATAGAAAAATTATCTACTATATTATATACTAATTTTCGGAATAATTATATTATGCATAAATATACATAAATAAGAGATTCTTTATAATAATCATAATAAAAAAAAAGTCGAATACATAATCTGTTGGTACTGACGTTGTGTTGAAGTCTCCTCAATCCAAAAATGTCCGTGTTATGCTATTGACGCCGGTTATACTTGCCTTCGCTACTGTGTTCACATTGTTGATTGGTTTCACTGTTTAGCACTGTTCTGCATATACATTTTTGACGGTGAAATGTTGTAATGTATGTTTTGAATAATGTCAGTTAACATACAAGCAAATTAAACTTCCTTTAAAAGTAAATTTTTTTATACTTTTCTGGTGTTATTGTTGCCATTGCATATTTTACAAAATATATTAATAAGGCTTTCACAGAATTTACATTGCAGAAGTTCTTGATAACTTGGTGTAAGGTCCTGTTGTCTTAAGGAATTCATGAAATTATATTTTTTTTCGTGATTGTATTCAAATGCACATCATCTTTTTTTTTTTTTTAATAGTAGCTGGAGTTACTTTGATTTATCATTCGAGTTTGTAGACGTTTGCAAAAGTTAATTAGAGAAAATAAGTTTCTTATCAGTCTCTTACTTTTTATTTCTTTGATGCCCTTCAGGGGCAGTTTTAATGATACTTTTATTTTCTTTTCTCCCTAGGCATTTTCAGCGAATTCCGTAAGTTGCATCATTAATAATTTGTTTGCTTATGTAACAGGAAAAACGATTATTATAAATACGAATTTCATGCATATATTTTGCGATATTTTTATATTCTGAGTAACATACTACGTCACACTACATAATACACCAACACAGATATGGCCTCATTATCTATATTTGCATGTCGTGCGCAAGTATCCTCAATAATGTTCAATAAATTATTGCTTTACCACAAATTGTGATAGATTTATTCGTCAGGGTCTTCTTTTTATTTTATTTATTTATATATATTTTTTATCAAATTCTCATTTAAGTCTTAATCCATTTATTTACATTCTTGGCGATTTATTCAACTATTTCTTCCATATAAAAATGTCATAGCAATTCTCCTAGCCATACTATAGTTTTCCCTTCACTGTCTTTTTTCCTTTCAATAGAGTCAAGGCTTCACCAAGAATTAATATGGCGTCAACTAAACCTATAAAAACTTTCCACATGTTTTCTTTTTATTGATTCAAAACCATTAATCTTCGTGAAACTTGTATGGAAAAATTCAATTGAACTCACACATTTATCTAAACAAATTTTTAAATATTTTCTGAAATAATTCCGAGTCTTTTGCAAAATATTTTATTTTTTTTTATGCACTCCGTATGCAGACACGTTTCCACCGACATTTTTTTTTTTCTTGCTGTCATCACAGTGCTCTTTCTTCCTTTACGGAAAGTTGACTTTCAGGGTAGCATTCTTGTTTGAACAAGAACGAAATGAAACAGGATAGAAAAAAAAACTCATATTACATTTAATATTATGTCTTCTGACACCAAGATGTTCTTCATCAAGTATCATATGCCCTAATCAGTTCATCATTCAGATTGATTTTGATTTTCTTCAACAGCGACATGGAAATACCGCCGTATTCCCCTCTAAGAATGTTCGGTAATGGTCTAACTATTTTTGCGAAGTCTTTAATAAAGCATCCATAGTACCCTGCCAGACCGAGAAACCAACGAACACCGCATAATGTCGTTGGTTGTGGAAAATTTGTCATCGTGCTTACTTTGTCTGCACACGTGCTAATTGCATATGCTGGACCATAAAACCTAGGTATTCTATGTCCTGTTTGAAGAATTTTCTGAACGGAAAGTTTCGTATTTGCTTCTAGTAAAGGATTGAAAACTGATTCAGCGTCCCTCAAATCATCTTCTTCTGAAGAAATTATGACTTCGTCGATATAAACGAAGCAACATTTTCCATGGTGGTCTCTTAAAACGGCACGCTGACAAATTTTTCCCTGTTACGGTCAGATAATTCTGTTACATTTGTTGTAGTATTCAGATTCATCTAATCCCTTGTTATCCTATATCGGCTAATTGTACGATGATCTCGATGGTCTGATAATACCATTGCAGTAGTAGTAGTAAGTGCTGAACTTTCTTATTGACAAAGTTTGTTACTCCTAACGAATAAGAATATAGTCGCGAGTAAACTGGCTACTCATCCACAATTTGAATTGCGGCGACTACATTTGTGTTATAAGGAAGTACTCCGTCAGGGTCTGCGAAGGCTCTTATATTCTTACGCATCATGTGCTCAAAATTTTTTCTAACATTACCGGGCATGTCAGTGGTGTGTGGTGTCAAATGGTCGGCGTCCTTAAATACCTCATAGAGAATAGCCTCCTTGTCGTCGTCATGAATAATTTTTGATTTTTCTAGATCTATTAGTGCATTAAGGCCTGTAAACATGTCAAGATCTATAATATCGTCAAATGTCTCTAAACATGAAAGAATAAAATAATCGGTAAATACCTAAACAATTTTGTTCTTTTCTTTTCGTCAATTCTATTGTAACTACGAATAGATTCAACTAAGAATGATCGCCTGACCGGCATCACATCCTTGAGCCTTGAAATGGGCAAATATAGTTTTTCGAGCTTCCTGTATCAATTAAAAACTTCATTAATCTCGCTGGAATTACCCTTGATACCCAAGGGACCCATTGCTAAAAAATTAAGGTCTTCAATTTCTTATTAGGTCTCATTTGCCAGGTCTTCAAAGACTGACGTTGCATTCCGCCTGTGTCCTCTAGGTTGTCCTGCACCTCTTGGTCGATATGGTTAGATCTTTGCCATTTCTGGATGTGATTCTTTCCCGTTCTCCCAGACTCCATTATCCTTTCTGCCCCGGCCTGGTCGGCGCTTACCTTTCCCTTCAGGCCTTGATCATAATATTCTTGGTTAAAATGACCCCGTCTGAACATCGTATTCTGTCCTTGACCTTTGTGCGCTGGTCATTGTTATTACGCTGATTACCATTCACATCCTATATTGTGGACGCATTTCGCCCTTGGATTCACTTTTGTTCGCAAAGTTTGTTGCATAAACGTATAGTTGATGATTTGCTTCAACTTCCGGGGCAACGACTGGAACAAATGCCGTGTCGTCAAGGCGCGAGGAAAATTGAATGTCGGAAAGCGGTTTCCTTAAACCAGAAACAAAGACACATAAACCGTTTTGCATTTAGGTGTATTGTTAGCTATTGTCACCATGGGTCATCTCTGTTTTATTGACCAACATGGTTACCCTCTTCTCAACTTCGACGTAATAGTAAGAGACTAAGAAGTCACCCTGCCTTAGTGTCGAAAGTTCTTGTTGTATTAAATATACCGGCCTTTTCTAGGCGTATCTAAAATCTAAGCGTGCTATTTTCGCGTTAAGATTTAGCATCATATTAGACGATGATAACACATCGTTTGCATGTCCTACAACCTTATTTCTTATTACACGTACTACTTGATAGTATCTCCCTGTTCCCGCAGAGCTATCATAAATTTGATGGGCGTCCTTTGCTGTAGCGCGCCATGATAAAAGCTGTTCCCTACTTCCAACGCATTTAGGAATAGATATTACCGCTTCTAAACTATCGCTGGCTATTATCTTTGTAAGTTTTATTTCTTCATATACCTCCACCTGAGAGGTCGGACTCTATAAGGCTCCTAACCGATGCGTTAGTTTCTTAATTAGGCCCTTTAATAAATTATTCTAAATATCTATAATGGCTCGGAATCAAAGCATTGCTTTACCTGATCTAGATTCATAATATAAAGGGGTAAAATTCTCTACCATTAATCACTTTGACTTTTTATGTACTGTTGTTATTTATTTATTTCCTCTTTCTTTCTTCCTCTTGAATCATCAATCTATTTACATGATTTTTTAATATTAGTTCCTAACATAGCCTTTCTTCTGCCGCTTTCTTCTTAGCGCTGCTGTCCAAAGCTTTCGGCTGTTTTGGTGACTTCTTCGGCCTTTGTTTGTTTGTTGCCGTAAGTAATTTACTTGTTGTTGCTTTTGACTTGCTTCTTGTTGTTGTTGATTTGTTTCTTGGATTTATTTGTTGGATTTTGAATAGATTTTTTTGCCTTCCGTTTGGCGCCAATTAACAAATAATGATCATCATGTTATGATACCAAATCCTAAATTTATTCGTTGTTGCTGCTGATAGGTATACTGCTGACACTGCTATGTTGATCATATTTCAAACCAAATATGTTAGCTGTCTCTGCGTCTGCAGTAGAGTAGAGTCAGGTTTATGGCAATAATTTTTAGCAGCGTTAATAAAAATAAAGTTATATTTACATTACAAATGAAATGAATGAAAAGAAAATGTATCTAAAAAGAAATTCAAAATGTTGTTACAAAATAATAATGGCCAATTATTAAAAACCATTTAGTGTAAAGCCACTCAAAGACAAACTCAAACAATACTAACTGAAAGAGGAACTCAGTGCACTAAGGAACTCTTCAATAACAGACCACAACAATAAATAAAAGCCTACTGAAAAATTCTTAAATAAACCTTTCTGAAAAGTTTGCGCCGAGCTCCTTAAACCAAAAAGCAACGGTACATGCTCGAAGATACAGTATTATAACTGCTAGTTTGAAAACATCCTCTGCCGCCATCAGTGTCTCATGATAGACGTAGAGTACATCTAACTTTGAAAATATTCGTTTGCTACGCGAGTTCAAGTGATCTATAGGAGGTAAAATATGATTATAGGGAACGGTGATGACATTCAAACGCCTAAAATATCCACAAGGTTGCCAACCGTCCGAATCTTTCTTAGGTACTGAATGCACAGCCAAAGCTGCTTTCACTAATCCGTGATTCTGCCAGTAAATCAAATTCTCTCATATTTGACCCTGTGTAAACGTGCAAACGAGACGGTGACTGACTTAAAATTCAAAACACAAACTGCATCGTCTGTGCCAGGTCTGCCCACCACCTAAAAATGCAAATTCATGTGGGGGAACCTGAAGAAATACAAAACTTAAATACATGAGCCACGATATGTGTATTTAATTCAAGATGTTTTGTAAAACAAAAAGGAATTCATGAGTATTCAAAGAATATAAAGAAAAGGGATGTTAATAACATGAAAGATAATGTGTAGAGTATCATAATATAAGTAATAATATCAGCAGTGATGATATGTTAATGTAAGATGAAAAGATCAATAATAGTATCAATATATCCAAACGCAGGAAAAAATTTTAGTAAAACTTGGTATTGTATACCGAAATAATAACAAAGATCTACAGAAATAATAATCACAACGATAATAACATATAAAACAACAATAGTACCAATTATAATAACGTGTGGATGAGAAAGCATTAAAAATGATACCTGCAAATATTAATAATAGAGCACGTCTAAACCGTCCTGGATAAAATTAGAGCTAACAGATAATGCCAATGAATGATAAAATTGCCATGATCCTTGGTCTTCGATATTAAAACCTGACGAAATCTTCCCCGGGTGTTCTCGTTGATAGTATATCATCAATATATCCTTCAAGTTATCATACACACTATCACCCAGAAGACGCTTAATAATCTGTAGTAAGGTAATGAGCATATTTTGTGGTAAACCTCCCCTACAAATCATAATCTCAAAACAAATCGTAGTACAAAATGTTTAATTACTCCTGGTAGCTGTTTTAATTTTGCTTTGAGTTTTTGATGAATAGCGTTGGTAGTTTTCGTATTTCTCAGTGGATCAAGTAGGTCCTTATACACAACGCGTCTGCGATATCCCGCTCAAAATTGTCGAATGATTTGTTTAATACCCACCTATATATCACACAAAAACTTTTTCTACTCAACAAATTTATTGCCTGTTTTCAAGACGATTGCCGTATATCTTTAAGTGCTTGCAAGATCGCCAACTTGTGACAGAACACAGTCATAATATATTGTAAAAGATTCAAATGTTTCGATTATTACATAGAAATAAATTAAATAATTTTCAATACACCATAAAAGAAGACAAATAAAAAATAACTACACGAATTATATTATTTTGAAATAAAATGTTATAAGGTAAAAACAACATAATGTATTTCCATCTTAATTGAGTTTTGAGCTTGAATCAAATTTCGGAAAAAATGTTTATGTAGAAAATTGAAAATAAAGTAGGACTGCTTACATAAAACAAAACATTGACTTTTTTGCAAAAAACACAAACGTAAAAAAGTTGGAAAATAAAAATGTGGTCAAATAACAATTTTATTAAAAAGCTGCAAGCGAGCGAAAACTTCAAAGAATGGAAGTTTTCCATGGAGGTTTACCTTCAAATCAAAGACTTATTGAAGGCCGTAAAAGGACATGGAATTCAAAGAGGAAAACATATGCAGGCGAACGCAGAATTAATTTTGATCATAAACAAAGAAATATTTCCACATATTCGCGAAATATGAAAAATAGCTGGCAGTCTTTTCGAAGCTACTGGTTTGATAACACCTGTCAGCCTTATACAAAGGTTCCGTCCAGCCACGCTCAAAGATTTTATTTCTGCTGACAAATACGTAAACAAAATTCTTATAACATGACATAAATTGAGAATTGCTGTGGTTAAGCTTGACGAGGAATACTTAGGTTAGCTGGATTCGCAGAAGAAAATAAGCCGATGATTATGGGAATACGGAATTCAGCAATAAAGATAACTGGCGATGCAATCATATTAAAATTGTTGCAAGTGGTAAATGTAGAAAATAATAGAGACACTCATAACTCAACAATATATGTAGAAGCGGTCGGTACCATTGAAACAGCAACAGATATTGGTTCTGAAAAGAAAACTGTAAACTGTAATGACATACTGTTTGTGCCAGTAAATAGCAAAAAGAGACAATAAGGTAATATCCCTCAGGTTGTTGTCAATCCGACTGGAATTGTAATTGCTACTGATAGTCATGGTAATGGTATGTTCCAAGTGGCTAAGTATTTAACAAATACGTCAATGGCTAAGGTGAGTGATTATAAGGCAAAAACATACGTGTCATGCAAACGACGAAGTTCTAAAGATGATGGTTTTGAGTATTGTTACAAATGTCAAGTTCAACGTTATAAACAACAGTTACTTGATTTGAAAGAAAAATTTGCAAGACTACCGTAGTATAACAGGCAATCGTGTCACAAAAATATTAGAATTATTGTTCTTAGATTTATGTGCTCCAATGGAAGTCATGTCGATTAGCAGTTCACGACATGTATTAATTTTTTAAGTGATGAATCACGCAAAACGTTTATCTACTTTATCAAAAGTAGAGAGAAAGTCGTGAGCAATTTTGACGAGTTTAGAAATGATATTGAAAAACATGAAAGCTTCACGAAGCGAAAATGACTTAGAGAGGAGGAAAAGGAGAATTCTTTACATGGTTTGAAGCAGACTAGTAGAATTTGGAACAAGAAACTTGACAACACGCTTAAGAAAATTGGTCTTAAGCAAAGTAAACCCGAACGTTTTATTAACTGCAAGATATGAGAAAGAGATAGCGCACGCATAGCAATTTAAGTGGGTGATATACTCATATTTACAAACAACAAGGAGAGCAAAGAATATATTAAGGAAAGCCTTTGCCACAAATTCAAAATGAAAGACTGAAATTCAGACTGAAACACGCTGGGTGCAACAAGAACTATATATTAAAAAGTTGCTGAAAAGATTCAACATGGACAAATGCAATGCTGTATGTACACCAATGGATTCCCACCAAACGTTATAAGTAATAAGAATCTAACTGTAGCATGTTAAGAAGAGATAGATAGCATTTTATATACTGCTCAATTAAGCCGCCTCGACATTTGATATACAGGATGCTTTATCACAAAACAATAGCAACCATAAAAAAGCACATTGCGAAGTTTTTATGACAATTTTAAGAAGTCTAAAAGCGACATGCCAACACAAACTGCAACTTCATAATAGCTCCTGGGCAGGTGACTTGGAATTGAATAGAAAGTTCACCACTGGAGATGTTTTTAAATCCACCGGAGCCCTAGTATTATTGATGTCAGAAAAAAACTAACTGTAGGTCTTTCTATCACTGACACGGGATGCATGGCTTTAGCGGCTGTTACACAATCTTTGTGATAGTTGAATAGTTTGCTAATAGAAGTAATCCTCGAAAAGCACGTGATGATCAAATGCGCTAATAGAAGTGGTTTACTCTTGACACTTGTCATGTCCGATTAAAACGCATCGGCATACGTCATGACTATGTAAAAACATTGTTAGATGCAATGAAACTAATAGTTGAACGTTTGAAGAGGGATGATATGGTGGCGGATGTAATGACTAAAGTACTGCCGTTAAAGGGACATTAAAAATGTCTAGAATTACTAATGCAGTTAAGTAATGCTGTTCATATAGAAAATTGAATAAAAAGTAGGCTATGAGAGATATGTATGTACATCAAATAAAATTTTCATTATTATTACTTCACCAATAAAACCCTAGCCATGAAAACTCACAGGTAATATTTACCACAACATATACTCATCAAACGTGCCTTTTCCATTGCCATGATTGATTTGAAAATATATTTTAAATTACTTTGCTGCTTCGTGATACGTTCAACACGTTTGTCGTTTTTTTCTTGTGTCTGTTGAATTTTTTATGTTAAAACAGTATTCTTCTTCTATTATTTCTGCTTAAACTACGAAACATAAGTGTTCGAGTTCCTAAAATAACAAACTACTTTTGAACAACAACAAAATCCAGAACTAAACATATCAAAAACAAATAAAGAAAAAAGAATATTTGAAAAGAACAAAGTACGATTTGCACTAAAGGGAAAATTGTAGTGAGAAGAAAATAGCCATGCACCAAAGCAGCTTGGCGCATGAAAGTGACATCTCTCATCAAAGAACGAAATAAATGAAGCCAATAGCAATAGCCACATAAACCAATACTGTCAGTATCAATAACATTAGCAACGACAACGACAACAGCAACAAAAACCTAACAAGCAACGATACATACAAAACAAGAATAGCAGCAGCAAAAACAACAACAACGTTAATAACAAAATAGTACTAAAACGAAACAACACAATAAGCACTAACAATCACAATAAACATAAACGAAACAGCGCCAACAAGAGTAGCACCAAAAAATAAAATCTATATGAACCAGAATTATAAACAGTCACCCAAAGCTTTTATGTTATCCCCACAGCAGAAATAAAATTCCATTCTATTCCCACACTCCAATCTCATTCAGCATAATTTGCCCCATGAATTGGTTAGGGTATGATGAGCGGCTAGTCGGTAAACGCATAACACTTACCGGTCTACAGCATTAAGGATGCCAAATTCTCTATGAGTAAAGTTCATTATCCGGCCACACACTGTGCACTTGCGGTTCGTTTATAGAAGCCCAAATGCGAATAGGATGGTTTCCTCTAACGGCTTTGACATTCTATCCAATAAAATATCCTCAATTCTTAACAATTACCCTGACAGCGAAATCGTGGCAGCTGGCGGTTTCAACGTCAACAATAAAAACTGGCTGCGCCATTCCACCCATACAACTCTGAAAGGAATGCGATACTGACACTGAAAATTTATTAATTGAAAACTTCTTAATGCAGCTTATAAGTGGACCAAGAGGCAGCTTATAAATTCCAAGCGTTGATGGGTTACAACAAAACACACTTTATTTTTTTCTTATTTCTCATTGACAGAAATACAAAGTTAATATCCTTGCACCCCACGAAACCCGAACCACTGTAACATTTGTATTTTGTATTTCAAGAACGAGTAAATAAATCGGACCCGGTTGATAAGCTAATGTGTTGGCTGAAAGGTTTGCTTCGATTTCCCATTTATTATCTAACGATCAACCACCTGCTCACCTCGAAAGTGTACGATGCTCGATGCGTCCCTTATTTTTTCGAACTACCGCCATTAAAAAAGTTCTCGCCAGTCTCAATACTGAACCACATAGCGTCAGGACCATAGCCCCACACAAGTGTCCACACTTGCCAAAACATTACTCACTCTCTTCAATAAGCATTTCTACAACTTGCAGGACGATTGCCGATGTCCAACCTGTACCCAAGAAGGGTAACTCCACAAATCTTCCTGACTCCACAATGACCTTCCCTCTGGGCATGAGAAAAATGATGTTCGCTGGCCAGAACACATTCGGATTGTCGAAAAATGCAGTCGAGGGCTTAGGTTTTTTGAAGCGGTGTAAAAAGTGTTACGCTGCGACCAAAATTCGTGCCATACACACCGCACATATCCGGCCAAAACCAGAGTATAAGTTGCGTGTCAGCGAGAGCCTCCAAGTTTTGCTCGGGGACGCTCGACCGCATACAGCGAACGACTCAGGTGCTCATGGAAGACAAAAGAGCCGCCGAAACTACCAATACCCTTGTGCATCGGCAAATGTGGGCTGCGTAGCGCTCGTAGGCGCACTGGAAGTGTTCTATAGATAAAAACAAGATTTGTCCACTTCTGAAGTACTACAAGACTTCCCCAGCTGTTCCACCCACTAAGCCTGGAATTGGCTGTATATCGCAAAACACGCAACAGGGGGTTTATATCAAGAAATCCGAACTATTTTTGAAGAAGGGAAAACAATAGTTTTGAAAAAACCGATTGCTTCGGCGATTGTTAATACCAACATCAATTTCCCTTTATGATGTCCATTATTTACCAGCAGTCTCAACAAACAGTAGTTTCGACCCATTGTAAAGCAGAAATCTTAACTCTTCACAATTAAATTGTTATAGTTCAGAATACCAACCTTTGATTTACTAACCACAACTGGCTTATTTATAAGCATAAACCTCATTTGATAAAACAACAACCGATTACTATTAGCGACCATCTTGCTCAATTCACAATAATAGCTACATTGATCATATATTGCAGGTAAATATAAAAAGGTTATATTTTTGGGATAAAATAATATATAAAACAAATTGAAACTTTATGTCGTCTGTGACACTTCTAGACTTCTTCACAATTTTGGGGGAAATAATTTTACCCACAGAAATCAACCATAGATTCTCTTTGTAGCATAAGTAAAGTGCACTGACCAAACTCGCTTGACCAAAAATTTGTTCACTTCGCAAAAAATCTTACTGGGATTGGTGGAGCAACATTTTCAATATAAACAACAATTTGCTTGATTCAGATGCATTTTCGCTAAGCCTGCCAAAAGTAATAGTAACCGATGTGCTTGGAAATTTTTTTGAGCGTGCTTTTCAGCGGTTTAGTGGTTGGGAAAAGAAGTCGGAACACAGTACACAGCTTTTATGAGCGAGATAAAACTGAGTCACGTGTCGATACTCACATCCCTCCCAAATGTCAACGCCTATTACCAACCATATCGTTGTGTACTAAAAAAATCAGTACAAAAACGAAATTGATAGCTGTTTCCGTTTTTCATTAAATGGAATACTTCATTCCGGTCCCATAATCCAAGCAAAGCAATTTAACATAGACTTACATCACACATTGAACATAGCTTTGAGCGGTGACATTCACAAGATGTATCGGTGTCTAACGGTTTCTCATCTATACGATTATCGACAATGCATTTTTGGAAACATAACACACATGACGACATCAAAATCTACAAACTGTCACATGCTTTGCAACAACTTTCGGTTGAAGGAGGAAGCGCCTTTCCTTTGGCTTCTGAAATTGTAAGAGGAGATTTTTACGTAGATGACTTAATCTCTGGTGGCAGTTCGAGTAGTCAAACAATTAAAATAAAACAATAAGATCTTTATTGCAGAAAGGTGGTTCCATAATTTGAAAATTATGCTTAAACGATCAATTTTACCTAATGTTTTATAATCAGATTGTGAATAGTTCCTCAAATTTCGTCCTAAAATTAATGCAACTAAAACTTTGAGTCTTGTTCGAGGTTCTAAAATCCATTATTTGATATTATTCGTTTTTGCCTAGGCTTAAAGCAGCCACATAGCGTATCGTATTGTCTAGCATAACTTATCTCTATGGTCCCCTGCATCCACTTAACCTAATAACTGCAAAGACCAAAATATTCAGCCAGGTTTTGTGGAAGAACAATCTGCAGTGGGATGAAAGCTTCTCATAATCATTGTATGATTGAATTTCAGACAGACAGACTTTTCAAGATTGGTTATATTTGTTCAATTCTACAACGACTTTTGGTGGTTGTAATGATCGAAGTTGGTGATGCGTGAGAAAAAGAGTTTTGATTTTTGGATAGATGACGAGCAGTGTTTGCGTTTTTATAAGAAAGAAAGAATATATTAAACGAGAGATCACTTGAGATTTTAACAAAATACGACGTTTAAAAATTTGTTTAAACCGCAAGATTGAGAGTATATGAAAATCTTTATTGTTCGTAATATAAACGTAAAACACTTTGGTGTCAAATTTTAGAAGACACGTGGTTGCAAGGGACTGTAGTGGTTTTTTTTTTGTATAAAATTATGGAACAGGAAAATTGGTTTTGGTTATTCCTTCCATTTGTAAAGAAAGCGAAAATAGAAAAGAATGTCATTTCACAGTGCGATCTTTATCTATAAATTAATTCTGCTCTAAGTTACTCAATAATTAAACACTGTTTTTTTGTATACAATAGTACAATGTTAATTACCTGTCTACTAAATTGAACTAAACATAAAAGAAGAAAAAATTCTATCGTCCAAATTGCAGCAAGTATATATTAATAAATTATATACATACGCTGTGAACACATAAAGAACGTCTATTGCAATCTGAATTTAAACACCAAAATTTCTTAAGAGAATTATGAAAAGAAAATGGAATTGTATAAGAGCAATCCAGAAAAAAGCGTATAGAGTAAAAGAGAAAAAATTATATAGTGCAAACAATAGCAAGTTAAAACATTATACTCGGTCATGCCCGAATCGCTTATACGAAAATTTCCTAAAAACGACTAAAAAAAGGAAAATATTCTATAATATTCGATGCGCGTGGCTGATTTTTTCTATTTTCAGATTAAGAGTATAAATTTATACGATGTATGTGGTATACTTTATGAGTACGGAAAGCAAAGGTGTTCACGGTTTTTGTTATATATGGGGACGACCGTTGTAGGAGTGTTCTTTGAAAAGTTCGGGTCATTTTGAAATGCTTTTGCAAATTTGTAGGCGGTATCTTCATTTTTGGGAACGGCAGAATGTTAACCATGTATAATAGGCAGTTGGGCAGACGGACATATGGACAGACGCAAAGGCGCAACTACGCGAAATCGATATTTGAAACTGGCAAAGAATTTATACACTTTATGGGGTTTTTGAAGCTTGCGTCTACGCGTTATAAAGGTAATGCAAAAAAAAATTAAATTTTGGTAACCTATTACATCGAGTAGGCATGATCAATTTTTTCTATTTTTGTAGTCTAGTTGCTTCTGTAATTTCCAAGGTAAGCTGGGTAAGAAGCAATCCCTATCTATGCTTAATTCAAATTAAACAAGGAGTCATGATTCTCGCTGCGGTTTTACCCGAACATTTACCATTTATTCAATCATCATTTATTTAAGACTGCTTTTGTTATATACTATTTTATTGTTCTTAACTTCTATCCAAAGAAGTGTAATTGTTTACAACACAAAATTAATTTTAAGTCAGCGCAAATTATTATGCCTTTCGTAATTTCATTCTTTATTCATGTGATTTAATCAGGTTGCAATTCAACACTTTTTGACACACATGTTCTTATTTTTCTTTTGTTCACGTTTTGTACGATATGTGATCGCAGTGCAGGAGGTACCCTTACTATGTACGTTAAGATTTTTGTAGTCTTATTTGCTGAAGCGTTTATGAGTAATAAGCAAAAAACCAATTTTTTATTCCTTTTGAAAAATAGAGGTGTTTTCAGTTTACGTGGTACTGCAAGCAATCTTTCTGATAAATTTGAAGCCGATAGCCTCAGTTTTGCGGCCCTGAGAATGTTAACAACAGACATTACATAGATGGACAAACGGACATGCGTAATCCAATGCAGAATTTGACGTTAATCAAGCATATATATACTTTGTGGGGTCTCTGAAGCTTGTTTGCGGGCATTGCAAATCTTATGATAAATAAATACACCTGTCACCCTTTGATGATGGATGTAAAAATGGCGACAAATCTTATACATCATTTATGGACATATCTAACATAGGCGTCGCATTATAAAAAATAAAAAACTGCAGTGAGTCCCATTAATATTGGGCTTTTTCGCTCGACAAAAAAAAAACATTCGTTAAACCTAATCCATTGTCCAAACGAAGATACGAAGATAAAAAAGTACACATTTTTAAAAATTAATATTTTGTGGGGTATCTTTTTTGTTTAATAAAGTCATTTAAACGTTTTGAAGTATTTTATATAATTTTTCTTGTGTGCGAAACCCAATATTAGTGAGACTCACTGTATATGTAAACAAAAAAATGATTTGTAAGAGAGGAGAGAACGGACTGTATATGTATAAATGTTAATCGTGACGTCATCTTAACTTAAACAGCAATCAACCACCAACGAAAGCAGCCGTACACAATCTTCAATACACCATTGCCCTTTCTATTTTTTTGTTTTGCCTTTCTTATTCTTATATCCCAAGTTAATGCTTTTTTATTTTATTATTGTTGCTAGTGCTCAATGTCTTTTGTTTAGTCTAAGAATTTATTTCATTAGTAGTAATATTTTATTATTATTCCGTGTGTTATTGTAACATTCCTTTTTCCAACGTTGAAGTTTATCTTTTAATTTTAAAAATTACGTAAAATAGGACATTTCTCTATTCCTGTTGGTCATAATAAATCATGATAAATGAGTTTTTTTTACCTTATTAAAAGTGTGGTAAGTTATTTATTTTTCAATTAGAAGAAAGTGGGTTTAGAACTCTAAATTCTCTTACAAAAATTTATGCATCAAAGGAGATCACTAGTACGACGGGGTGTAAAATATCCCATGACATAAGGTCATCCCGTCCAATATGAAAGTTTCAATCGTGTGTCTGTCTTCACAAAGATTTCTGAGGACATATTTCTTCGTGTTGTTTGATAAAAAGTGAAATACCCTCATTATCAAGTGAAACACCCACAATCCATTACAACCTCCGAACGAACCGTCGATCAAAACATACCAATGTAACAAATTTTGTGAAAATATCTGAAAAATTGCAATCTTTACGTTAAATACAAAATTAGATGGACAGACAGACAGATAAGCAGACAGACAAATTTATCGGTACGTTAAAAGGTGGACGTATCTTAATTAGTTCTGAATATTTTTTACGTACGCACAAACATAATATATCATGTACTTCCGGTAGTATAGGATATAAATACTTAAGCTGCAATTTCATCGATATCGTTAAGAAGTAGGTTGTAGCGACCTTTAAATAATTTATTTTTAATTTATTATTATATAACTCAAAGGATGCAAGTAGGTTTAGGTTAATTAGTAACGAGTTGTAAATTTATACACATGAATGTAAATAGAAATAAGTAGACATATGAAGATCTAACTGTTTAGAATATATTAATAAACATGTTTTATTAATAAAAATATAGCTTTTGCCTTTAAATCTTATTAGAGGGTAATTTTTCAGGACATATTTAAAATTCGATAGTTTATAGTATTGAGTAGGCATAATTGAATCTATCCATTTCAGTAGAAAACATTTGGAACTTCTTATGATATATCTCTTAATGTTTACAAGCAATGAGCAAAAAAGCCGCAAAGCAGAGATATCTGCATCACCGTAGGCTTGTCCATTGACCACTTCGTCTATTTTCAATACCAGTGCGAGTGCAAGATCTCCGAATGACAAATTTGATTTCGATATTTTCACTTTTACGACCACAAAAATGTTTAGCACACACATTATACAGACAAACAAACGGACAAACGGAATTTGATGCTGATCAGCAACATTTATACTTTGTAGAACCTCTGAAGCTTCTATTTGACTGTTGCAAATAAATGAAAAAATGAATATATACTCATATATTATCTAACGCCTCAAACACTTGTACCCTTACCAGAAAACGCCGAATATATGCCTCCCTGATTTGATTTCGTTGATTGTATTTCGAGTCCTACTTATATATGTACTTGTTAGTGGCAAACTTGATATATTGAATTTATTTAATTAAAAATACACCTAATTCTCTTTTTACACGATAGATACGTTCCCAAAAAATACGTGTAAAAAGAGAATTAGGTGTAAACAATATTAAAATGTTCTTGTTCACTTAATTTATTTCGTGCTTACACATTTTAATTCATTAAATATTTTATAAAAAATAACTTCTACTTTGGAAAAAGGGAATTATATCTGAAATTCATATATATAAAATCGTGTTAAAACAAAATAATTTGTGTAAAAAAAGAAATTTTTTTCTTTTGAACTCATGTTAAATCAAATTCGTGTAAAAAAAATAGTGTAAAAAGAGAATTGGGTGTACTTCTATCTTTTTATGGTAAAAATCTATTAAGATTCCCTACTAACATTTCAGAGATTTCCCCACACTAGTAAGGAGAAAAAATCATTTAATCTGTAAAAATTTTGAACTCACTTTTTAGGAGGTTCAAGACGGTTTTGACACACGGTGAAGGCCTTCAGGCGAGGTTGCAAAATTATAAACTTTGTCCATACACAAACAGGAACCAATTTTAAAAGATCTTATTTTCAAAATTGACACTTCAATCAGATATCGCAATTTATTGATTTTGGTGCTATGTTATTCATATTAAACTTTGACTAAACCTCCTCATATCAAATCAAATGCATATTCCTTGGCGTTTTGTTGACTACGACAAAGATTTACATTCATAAATGTAACACAGTCACACATATGCCAAAATTTTAAATAGTTACACTGATTAAAAAAAAAAATTATCTGTTCGCATCGATTATATTAACACGTTACAGATTTCTGTATAACACAACGCTGCATCGAAAACTGCTTCGCAGAGACTGCACAATGTATAAGCATATTTATATATTTATATTTCTCCACATTCATACTGCAGTGCAATGTCGGAAGTATTTACTGTGTCATACAAAAGCGAGAGGGAAATTACGAAAGAAACCAATTTTTCAAGAAAATATCCGCAGAAAGAAATGAAGCATCGGTCAGTCATTCCTGGGGCTGATAAGTATAGATGTCATTTCTAATAAAAAATCTTTATTATTTTTAGAAAACGTTTACTCTCGACCGACGACTGCGATTTTTAAAGCAATGGAAAAATCCGAATTTAGTGTATTGATTAAACATCGCTTTTTGACGGGAAAAATACAGTTCAAACTCAGCTTTGGCTTGAAAGATGTCATATAAACACTCATCAAAGCAATTTTTAATAATTTGATCATACAAACACCAATTATACTAAGCCCTATAGATCGCAATCGATCGGAAAGTGAAGTTGCAAGCCAAAGATAGCATCCTAAAGATATCAAAAGCCCGTTGTGTTCACTATTGTACTTATATATTTTAATCCAATGATGAGATACTTAGGGAAACTGGAGGTTATTTTAGGTTTTTTGAAAAATCCTTCAATAAAAAAGCATTGAAATGTTAGATTATCAGCATTAAAAGCCTAGTTATATCACTCTTAAACTTAATATTGGGAATTATTGATGCATTACTTTGTTAGTTGAACTAATTTTTTAGATGTTCCTTTCTAAACTCTGCAACGAACGTCTGCATATAGCACTTTGTATTAACTAGGTCTGTACTTGAGATGTCTTTTAGGGGGTAACGACAAACCAACGCAAATTAAAATAATATTTTTATAAAGCGCATATATACATACGGTTAAATAGAATTTTCATTCAATATTAAGGGTCGTAAGTACCGTTCTAAATTCGAGAAAGCGCAAGCAACTTTAAATTTATTTCTTTCATAGACGCCCTATTTGGCTGCGGTTATGCATAAAAAGTCTTATTTCCAAGTTAGTGGTTGTACGCCAACCACATCCACCTTTGGCATTTTCCATAATCTCGCAAATAATAATAGTATTGCCCCTTCATTTTTTTATCCGTTTAAATATTAAAGGTATTCTAATGAAAAGAAAAGTTGATGCTGGTGTTAGCGGAACTCGTATTATTTCATTCGAATCTTTATTTAAAGCAATATTTCGCATCAGATTTTGACAGAATTTGAAAAATTCGAAGTACAGGATAAACTAAAGTATTGGAATCATTTCAACAAATGTATGTATATGTAGGGTGCTACAGGCGAAACATGTCGTACAAATCCTCAATCTTTGCGTCGAGGCTTAAACACTCTAGGTTTTACGTTTACTACTACTTACGCTTGTATTTACAATCTACTCAATTTTATGTTGATTACGTGAATATTCTTGGCCGAAAACTTTCCATTCATTTATAACGATGGCCTTCATGGGAATTGCATATCCAAATAAAAAATGCTAACAAAGCAAGTAGTTTACTGAAACTACCTAGCATATCGTTGTAGTATCTGCTGTTATGCACTGGGCTAAATATACCGTGTGAAAGTTTTTCTGTCAAAACCGTGGAGCAGGCAAAAAATTTTAGATTTAATTTAGTTAAGTCACATTTTTTCTTGGTTTATTTATTTTTTCCTTAATTGCGTTTTTTTTATTAAATCGTTGAAGTGTCGGAAAAAAATGATTGAACATCATCATGTATAAAGGCCCACAATTTTCAGCTTTAGTACCAGAGTACTTTGAAAATTAAATTTATGAATTCTAATGCAATTACTTATTTTTTCTTAATAAACGGATCGGAAGTTTCGACAATTCAATAAAGTCAAAATAAATATTTAGCTATCACAATCACTTAAAATTTAGACAAATATTTCAATTCCACGAAATAAAAAATATGTTTTAATATTGGCACGGAAACAAGCCAATTATGCGGAGCAGTAATAATAATAGCTGTTGTGACGGTAATAAAGGCACTTACATCGATTAATTTACCAACGTCTATTATGAATTTTACATTTAATGCTGCCAAGAAAACATGTATACCGTTTGCAAACATTAAAAGGGGATTAATGCCAGCTACTCCGTCGGAAAATGTTGAAGAAAATGTTAAGGAATTCGAAAATGGTCTTCACTGGATTGATTCCTTTGAAATGTCTGCTCGATGTAATAACAGTGCACAGTTAAAAGAAATGCAGGCATTAACAGAAGCTATTAGAACTACGGACATGATTGGAATCGAAGTGGGCGTTGAACCGACATGTTTTATGGACTGCGAGGATGATAGCCTCTTGAGGCAGCAGCTTGAAAGCAACAAAAATAATTTTATACCGCCTGCTTGTATAACGGACCATGTCGCTTTTTCGCCAAATGCTTCACAGTCTAATTCTAATATACGTGTAACAGTTGGAATAGATAGAGACTTAGATATGATACTTGAAATGGATCCAAGTATTATTGATTCAAACGATATCAGCAATATAAAGGATTCGCCTGAAACGAAAACACTATTCTTGCCCCCATCAATAGGAGGGTACGTATTACATTCATAAACTTCAAATGTTCTAAATTGTGGCACCATATTACACTAACGGTTCTTAAAGCAGTGCTCAATAGAATTTTAACTCTTATATCCGTAATTAAAATAAAATTGGAATTGCTTTAAAAAAGAACTTGGATGAGATGAAATCATTCTTTAAACTCCTCCCACACATATGTTCTCACAAAAAAGAATTCCATATATTGTAAGGATTTTTTGGATTTTATGACGGGAATCATTAAAAAATAATGAGTTTACATAAAAATATGCCGTTGTAAGTTTGGACTGTATAGTTTATTTTCTAAACCTTTCACTGTACAGAAGTTTTCATAAAAAATAAGGCTTTGTATGACAAAAACAAACTGTGTTTTTATTAGATGACGGACACAGATGAAGATTTGTTTTTGGCAATTTGATCGAAATATAATGTTTTAGTTCGCTTTCAATGCTACAAGTAGGAAAGGTAATGTGCAAGCAATGCGAAGTGAGTAAAGTGCCGGATTAAAAATATTTCTTTGGAAACGCGAATATCTAACTGTTCGATATAGGTTACCAACCAATTAGTATATATGTATATATCGCGCAACATACCAAATGTACTTCATCTCTTCTAACGAATATTCAAATGATATTTTTAGACAATATAGTTGCATGTTATGATATAATTTAAAAACCATATTTATAATCTTCTTACTATCTACATGCATATTTTGGTCTGTAAATCGTTTTAGTTTATTTTTAACTCCAACACCAGAATTTTTGTAAGATATAGTTTAAAATCTATTTTAAATTTCTAAACAAAAAGCGATAATGTTTTAAGGCTTAAGAGTAAAGAAATGAGGAAACATTTTTTATTTTGTCAATTGTGGGTAAATGTACAGAACGTGTTACATTTTTAACTTAAGCAAAGCTTTGAGGTAGACGTCGTCATTTCA
This sequence comes from Glossina pallidipes, assembly GCA_000688715.1. NCBI lineage: Eukaryota > Metazoa > Arthropoda > Insecta > Diptera > Glossinidae > Glossina > Glossina pallidipes. Next base: position 591,202 of record KK499828.1, read on the forward strand.
AGAAACATGACAAGTTGATTAACAGATAGGCAGGAATAAGTCGGCATATTTCAAGGGCTTCCACTGCGAATTTCAATTATTTAATTCAATTTATCAGAAGCGCTTGAAACGTCGCATTTACCAGATATAATGGGTATAAAATAAAAAGCGAGAAGTACTTGCCACACAAAATTTTGATATCTTGATTATATTTTCCAAAGAGAGACGTTCCTGTCATTCGTACGCATTAAACACGTATACATATTTACTATATGTTATAAGTAATTGACAAACTTAACGTATGGCGTACATAAAAAAGGAGGAATATCAATACTCCCTCTTTTCGCAGCATAGTCTCCGCGCATCGTAGGTATCGCGTATTTTCGAATCTCATTTAAAAGTTTGTAATACAAGATTATTTTTATACATTCTTTCGATAAATCATAAACAAAATGTTTGTTGCTTTCGCTTTATTATACTACCGATTTTTTCTCTTTTACTGTAGACCAACTTTCAAAACAGCTACGCTTACCTCACGCACTCAGCTAAAATTGCAACTGCAGCGTGAGCAACAGCAGCAAGAGTTGGAACGCCGCGAGGAAAATAAACCGGGAATTGAGCCACCCCAAGTAAAGCCACAACATCTAGTTGTATCTGATTTGTACAATCGTCAAGAGCATAACGTAATCCGATCGCAGCAACAGCAATCGGTCCTCAATAATACGTCAGCTATCAGCACAAATAAGCCAGCTTCAGAAAACGCCAAAAAGACCAGGAATACTACATTTTATGTCGATGAGTGTGCTTCTCCTGAATATAACGATCCAATTAATCTCAAAGTTCCCTTACAACGCATTGGAGTCGATGTTCCTCAGCAAGTCTTACAGGTTCGACAAGGCACTTAAAATAAATAAAAAGAAATCTATATTTGCCTTGGGACGAATTTTTTGTCTCCACCACCCATTTGAAATATGTACAAATGCTTGAATTTTCAAGTTTTTGTCATTTATACATGAAAAAAATTTTCTTCTCTTTGTAAGTACTCATGTTTAACTTTCGATCGATGTCTTCTATATATACGTAAAAAGTGTTTGCAAAGTCGTAATATTTTAGGTTTTTTGAGGTTGCTTTGAGGCTTTTAGAACTTGATCTGCAGACATTAAGGGGCGTCTATATCGCGTGTATATTGCATACCAAATGATGTTTTCTATACCCTTTCTAGCTGATAATAGACAGAAAAATTCCGACTTGAAATTGGAAATGTTAGAATAATGTAATTAATCACTTACTGGCTGTAGAAAGCGCAGATCTAAACGTTGGCCTAGAGTTTCATCAGCACTATTTAAAAGCATTGCATAAAAAACTATCCAATGTTTTTGTCTGTGCGTCTAGGGAGTTACTAAACCACTACGACTTCCTCATATCTAATATACTCCATTCAATTTTTAATCTTTCCCCTCGACAGAACTTTTTCGAAGGCATTCCCAATATTAACCTTATGTCTATTCGTGAAAAAAGAAGCAACACCGAAAAATACTGAAACTTGAAGACAAAGTCGCTAACCATTTGCAAACTATGGCAGATACCGATCCGAAATTCGACGTAAACGTTTACCGGATTCATGTAACTAAATTCTGTAAAAGCGATTTAAGTCGTCTTATCAACTGATATATCTTTCTTACTTACGTTAATAACCGATGACTTTCTTTAACTATAGTTCGAGAAATTTAAATAAGCCGTCAGTATGGATGGTTGCATATATACATTCAGCTTTCCATCGACATTGTACCAAAATAAATTGAGAAAACGAACTTATTTCGCGATCAGAGAAACGGATATGGGTTAGCGGTCAATATGCAATACGTTTCCTCGCTCGTGAGTTAACTTGGTACGAATTATTTTACTTTGTGTTTTTTTTTTTTTTAGTTTTTGTTAATTGGAATTAACATTCCTATTTCCTTTTAAAATTTTTGTAATGATTAAGGTTGCACTCCAAGACCGGGCAACAATGCAGCCCATTGTTATTGCCGCGCATGTGTGGTCAGGTCCAGGAAAATATAAAAAAAAATTAAATATTCCTACCATTTGATTCTGCTATATATCGTCAGCAGTATATATATATATATGTATATATCGTCAGCCGTTATATTTTTGTCGTGTTTTGAGAAAATCTTGTGCATTCCCCTTGATTTTGTTGTACCAATATATTCCGCCTTGTTACTTGTATATTTATTTATTTATTTATTTATTTACACATGAAATGCAGCTAAAATAGACTCTTCTACTACCAAAATAGTAAATCTTATACTAATTATTATTTAAAACTAATATAAAGTATATAAGGAGAAGTAAAGAAAACAAAAGAGAACAAAATAAAATAACCATTAAATAATAATTCATGTATAAATAAACAAGAAAGGAAAAAAAGAAAAAAGCACGTACACAGCTAGCACAGAGGCACACCGGAAAAGATTCAACTTGTAAAGTGAACCCCTAAGCCATTCAAAACATCTAAAAGCTTGGCAACCGATAAGAGTAAACAACGTCAGTTAATTTTCGAATCACAATGAGAGGTTAAGTTAGTTTAAATACAACATAGACAAATCGCGCGTATTAAGCATAGTTGTTTTGATAGATCTTAAAGAGACCAATGTTGAGATTAAGTGATAGACATCGTTTATGTTTCTGCAAACAACTCTGAACGGATCAAACAGCTCATAACTATATATACATTGATTAAGCTTAATCACAATAGAGTGCCTAGAAAGGCGATTAGGGACATTAAAGCTTATCTCCCTAAGTAACGTGGGCGAGTCAATAGTACCATTAATTAACATAATTAAGTAGGAAACACCAAGAGGCAGTTTACGTTTCTCATAAGGAGGCAAGCGGGTCCTAATTCAAATTCCTAAAGGCAAACAGCAAGAATTGCTTTTGAATGTATTCAATTGAATCTACATAACACTTATAGGAAATAGACCACAAAATTCTCAGGTATTGGTCTAACTAAATCTTTTTGTAATGTAAGGATCCTTCAGCTCTTTGGACCATCTCTTAATAAAACCAAGCGCGGCACTAGCTTTAGTTAAAGAAGGCACAATGTGCAAATTAAAACTTAATATTTGGTCGAACAGAACTCCAGTATTGGATGCCTTCCTCCTTGCGAAAGAATGCTTCTTGCATTTTTTTAGATTTAATCTCATAAAATTTCACGAGAACCATGTAGCCAAATTATTTAAATCGATTTGAAGTGGATACGATTGCGATTCCAAGGAGAAACAAGAAAACAGTTTAACATGGTCAGCGTACATTAGTGTCTGAATTTAATCAGCTAAGGGCGATCATTAATATATAAATTAAACAAACGGGGTCCTAAGTGGCTGCCTTGGAGGCGTCGCGGGAAATTCAACAAAGAGAGTTGAAGCTTCAATATCACCAGAGGACTTAGAGCCACTGAAAGAAACTTGTGACGAATATATGAAGATGTTTGTTTTGGAGTTGATAAAGTTAAAAAAATATTTGGGATTAACAAACAGTGACGATTTTATCAACTGAAGGTATCTGTGAATAACGTCGGTGGTTGAGGAGATTAAATCTATGCCTTGCAGCATTGGCGGAATAGTCATAAGCAGAACCACTTATCATAAATTTTTCGAAAAGTTTGTCTTTCCTATTTTCGTAATATTTAATAATTTTGTTAAACCATGGCGGGCACATGATTCGACGGCTGCTTGATCGAAACGGACGCAGTAACAGCTAGGTTTAATACGTTATAGCAGGACGATAGCAGCATTTCAACATTTCCAGCAGAAAAGTCGAGCATAATATGTGAAAGATGAAATATAAGCAGTAAGACATTGGTTTTATCTTCTAGTAATTATTTTTCATAATGTTTATTTGAGGAAGTTGGATTTGACACACTAAATTGTTTCTAGGGACCATGATGTCTGTAACGAAGGGAAATGCAAATTGCTGAATGATACGTCCTCAGGCAACCTAAAAGGCGGAAAGCGATTTAGACCTATCTCCGGGAAATTAGCACAGGAAAGATCAAGCAATCTGCCATTAGAATTAGAAATACGGTTGTATTGAAGTAAATTGCAATCAAATAATTCATTGAAAAACGTAATAGCTCTGTCAGATGTTGAAGTAGGGATCGTACAGCCACAATTATCGCTATAACACCAAGTGACCTGTAGCAAATTGAAGTTCCCCAACGCCATGACCACATCAGCAGGTTTAGACTTTTCGATCACATCACAAATGAGGGTAGCATATTCCTTATAAATAGAGATATCCGTATTTAGGGGAATATAGGAGCAAGTTACATGTACTGCAGCAGATATGATAATAAAAACACCACCACCAGTGCAATCCAATCGATCCTTTCTGAAATCCTTGAGAGATTTGTGAAAAAGTTCCAATGAAAGTAAATCAGACATTAACCAAAAACAGTGAAGGCCACCTTGCTCCTTGAATTTAGGAAAGTAGAGCGAGTTTTTCAGTTTAGGCCCCCAAAATTTTGGTAAATGAAGGTTACTGAGCATGAAAAAACGTTAAGTCTCTTGAGGGTGGAAGAACTCCCGTATTAATATTATGGGGGCGATCGCGAGGAATTAATTAATTTTTTAAGGATCCAACTGGCCACAATTTAACAAAGTTACCTTGTTTTCAGTCGGAACTAACACCTTAAAAAAAATTGAAAATTTGAGAATGCTAACACGCTTCAAATTAACGGACGGAACTTTTGCAGGAAGATAACTTTTTATATTATCCTCAGTGGTGTCATGTGTCAATCTTGATACGGATATTGCTTTTCTGAGGGTACTGCCGGCATAGGGGGAATGACTACACTTGCTTGCGCAGCTTGCGTAGTTTCTCCAGCGTGCAGAGCAGCAGAGACACCCGAACATTGAGCGGGAGAGGCGGATTAATTATTTGTTATTCAGTCTGGAATGGCATATCCACATGATATTCAGGCGAAGAAGGAGATGAATTGCCGTACGCTACCCTACAAATTGGTCTTTTACAGGCTAGAGGAGAAGGTGAGTGCTCATTTTGAGGAGAGCATGCGGTGGTGATCGCAAACACCAAAACGAATATCAAAAAGGAGAATCCGATAAATTTAATTAAATTGAAACACTTTTATAATTAATTAGGCTTTAAAACTGCATAAAGCAATAAAATAGAAAACAAAATTACACAGGTTCTAAACACAAAGTAAAAAATACGACCACGTGTGCGCGCAGAGTTACCAAACCTGATATAAAGGGCTTCTCCGATAATATCAGGGACATATATATTTTTGAAAATTTTATATATTCTCAGGATCCTGGGTTATTGACAAAAGAATGAAATTTTTTTTGAGTTTGTTTCAGACATATTTATAGGAAGATCACACGCGTCCTCAATCAATCAAGGAATTGTAGCAAATCTACATAAAATTAAAGTCTTTTTGTTCAAATTAAAACTTTATTTATTCGTCTAATTCTAAGTTGCTTCTCTCACCAACTAAGATATGGTCATTTTCTTATATAAATAAATAATTTAGTGCTAACTTAAGCAATTAATACAAAAGTAGATTATTACTAGAATGAGAACGTATACAATTAAACTATGTTATTACTAGAATTACGACTAAGTGGGTTACAACTAAATTAGGTTATCTTAACTAGGTTAGGTGTCGTATTATGTCAAATTGTAAATCTAGCATAAATTGTGAATTACGGTAGAGCGCGACAGATCGATAATGCTACAGAATGTCTGCATTGAATTTGGACTTCCCGTCCTAATGTTTGCAATTGTAGCAATTGTAAGAAAAGTAAATTAATTTGACTTCCTGATAGAAATATGAATTGTATTTTGAAACCCGTTTATTTTTCCTTTTCTCTGCGTGCTTAGTCACAGGGATATTTACGGCAGTACCACTGCAGATGATATTGCTTCTTCCAGACAATTACATTTTAGTGATCGTGGTCTAATTTCTGCTAATTTGAGGGCAATCGATAAGAAACAGTCAGTTTTTCCTTGGCAACAGCGCTAGAATAATTCAATTCATGGTCGCCATTTATATTCTTTATCTCTGCAAATAAATATAACAGATTAATTTACATTTTCACTCTTAGACGAGACATTATTTATCTTATTTGCGAAGCGAAATGCAATGATTCCTTCACAAAATTAACGTTGTGAGCAGCTCCTCATGTACATGTCGAGTTTTAAAATCTGCTAACCATCTTCTATTTGTCCGACCGAATTTTGCGACTTCTATTCGCCACTCCACACTTGGCAAATTCTCTATTTATGATCTTCATGATCACAGCTTTTTTAACACTCTGCATTCATACAATTTAGCGGCTTACATCGCCATCTTCTCTTCTTTTAATACTTGTCAACAATACATATAAATATTTACGACCAAACTATGAACCTACTCCTTCCCACACTCTTTTTATTTTCGCGATTTTTATCTCTTTCATAGTACCCTTCCGCACACGTGTACTCCATTAAATCTCACACTTCGAAATTCACTGTACGAAGTTCTATACCGTAATCCTTTGAAAAAGAAGAAAAAATTCTTCAACCTCCCGTTTTCGAACATGTAAAAAATATTTAATTTGTAACTTGAGGAGGATAATATTGAGCCAAAGGTTGTAAATGCATAACTTTCTTCTATACAGTTGTATATATTCATAATCAAATCATCTGTCAACTTTATTAAAGTTCAAACAAAGAACCTCGTGTTCATATTGAACCTCTTTTACTCAACTCAGCGATTCATCTGCTTGTTGATTTGCTGCCCCACAGAAGAAGCGGAAGAAATGAAACCAAACAGAAGAAAAATGTAATATTTGTATGTTTCTATAAACGACGTATGTTTCTATAAACGACGTATATTTCAAATAACAACTTAAACGTTGAAGTGAATCAACTCCAAGTGCTCGATAGTTTCAGTATTAATAAATAATAATTTTAAAAAAAATTAAATTTCAAGAAGCTTTAATTCAATAAAAAATCAGTGTGGATAATTTTATGATATATATCAAGCGTTGTAATCAAGGCGGTATTTATGTTGTTATACGATTTTTTTGAATATTGTTAATTATAAAAGAAAAAAAATAAACAAAAAATAAAAAGTTAAGAAAAGAAAGAGCGCTACCTCCAAGTGCCGAATTTATCTCGCCCAAAGTACATCATTTCACACTTCAACCCCACTCCAAGTTTGCCTACAAAACTCAGGGTGCGAAATATGGTTCGCCACAAGTCCGTTCTATCTCTCTAGAAAGCGAAGACATTAAAATCCCCAGAGCCACGGCTTATGCCCACACCAGAAGTAAGTACTCTTTCTTTATACAATCCAGAAATAACTCCTTACCAACGATCGAACTCGGCCGAAATTTGCATGGCTTCCCTAACTTGGAGATTTTTTTCGTCTTTAACAAAAAAATAAAATTAATCACCTCTGATGTAGCTCTTGCAAATTCTATTGGTGCCAAAGCTTCGCTTAATAATACTTATATCGTTTATGTTCCATCCGAATTCTGTGAAATTTGTGGAGTTGCCTCCCTCCCCGCAGATTTCACGAAATTTACTCCACGGCCTGTCCTAAGTACTTACTGAAATCCGGACACTTATCTGATTTCTACAAAGTTGCGGAAATCATGAGTTTCTACAATTTTGATTGAAACTCCAATTCTCGTGTGCCCTTAGACACAGCCCTCGTAAGTTTTTCGGGGAATGTTTTACGCTTCCATATTTATTAGGAAGGCATTAATTTCCCAACCAAACCCTATGTTGAATCGATTCTACAATGCCGCAAATGTTAGCGTTTCGGTCACACAAATACGTGTTTGCTGGCGTTAAAAGTCACTTTGCTCTTTCTGTGGCGTAAGCCATGAATCCACCTCGAATTGTCTTCAAGCTAAAAAAAGTATCAACTGTAAGGATGAGCACTCACCTAATTCGAAAACCTGTCCTTCTTATAAAAAAAATGCAAAGTCCAAAAAAGATGCAGCGGATCCTCTGAAGCTTCAAATTTACACCTCAGAATTTTTAGAGGTGTCAATTCCTCTCATTGTTCTATTGTTCTATAATGAGAGGAATTGATACCACACAGGTCTTTAACTAGTTTTGTGAGAAGCCCGCTGGATCCTCTACTCCCATAAAGGGGGAATTATAGGAGTAGAGGATCACTTGCTGAAGAACGTGGTAATTTTATCTTCAGTGACATACCACTTCCTGAACTCGGTAAAGCCATTAGTCTCTCAAAAGGCTCATCTGCGGGCTTAGATGGAGTTCGTAACAATCAACTTAAGATGTTGAACATCGAAAACAGATTAATTCTACTAAAGGGATTTAACATTATTCTAATTATCGGTTATATGCGTTCTTCCTGGTACGTCTCCCAAATCTCCACTTCAAGAAAAAAGCATAGGCAGGCAATAAATCTTAATTCAGATATATTATTTTCACCCTTACGAAAATTTTCGAGAGACTGTTATATTCATGTTTAGAATGGTACCTCGCAATCAGCATACCGTTTCCTAAGAACCACATCCTCATTGCCTGCTTTCCAGACAAAACTTTAGCGTTTGATGTCAATATTGACATCTTAAATTCTACTCCTCTCTCTTTGAATCTCCCTACCAAAGTCTCTAATTTACTATATGACCTCTTTCTCTATAAGAACATGTTAGTTAACAACGATGATGTTGTTGTACAAAGAAGATCTCTCACAGGTATTCCCCAGAAATCTATATTGAGTCCTCTTTGTTTTAATTTATATATTAACAAAATTTTCAGTTTCCTTCCTAAGAACATCCCAATTTTAGGCTATGCTGACGATCTTGTCATTTTTAGTTCTCTGATCCGGACTTACTATCTGCCCTCGACACTATTTCCTCTCGTCTCGAGTTACTCTACCACACGCAATAAGACCAAATGCGTGGTCTTTTAAAAAAGAGGAAGAGACCGTCTTCTCATATATGGTTCGTCTATTCTGTTTGTTAAAACGTTGGACTTTTTAAGCTTTGTTCTACACTCGAAACTTTCTCCTGCTGCTCACATTGACAAAATTATCAAGCAACGTTTTCAACTCCTGAACGTACTGAAATTCATTTTCAGTATTTCTTGGAGCTCCGATTCTTTTTGTATGATTAAACTGTATCTCGGATTATTCAGGCCAAAATACTCATCCTTACGTATTAGAAAGCAGGTCTTTACTTTGTAGCCTCAAATCTGATGCATTTTGTTTTCATTCTCACATGGGCATTCTTGGCACCACCACTGCAGATAAAATTGCATCTTCCAGACCATCTCATTTTAATGATCGTGCTCTGATTTCTGCAGATTTGAAGGCAATCGACAAAAAGCATTCAGTTTTTCTTTGGCATCAGCGATGGAATAATTCACTTTATGGTCGTCACTTATACACTTTTTTCCATAAATAAGTAAAGCTTCTTGTATTTATCAATTGCGGACTCAGACGTGACGTTATTTGTTTTATTAGCAGGCTGATACTTAATCACATAAGACGTAATGATCATCTATTCAAAATTAACATAGTAAATGGCCCTTTCTGTACATGTGGGGTCTTACAATCTCCTGATCATGTCCTATTTGTTTGTCCGAACGTGGCCACTTCTATTCGCCATTCCGCACTTCGCAAATTGGGTATATGTGGCTTTCATACCGCAACATTCTTGACATTTTGCGTCTCCACAGTTTGACAGGTTACTTCGCAATCTTTTCTTTTTTTAAATCATGTCATTAAGTCATATAAGCGTTTATAGCCAAATTATGAACCTACTCTCTTTTATACTTTTTTTACTCTCACACTTATCAATTCCTTCATATGACACTTTATACTCATGTACTACATTAGTTCTTACATTGTGGAATTTACTCCTCGCTGTTCTATCCTACGTGGCGGACAAGTAATATGCAAAATTAAAAAGACTTTAATTAAATAAATATTAAAATAAATGTATAATAATAATTATATACTATAATATATAATACTATAACCCCAACTTTACAAAGACTCAAAGAAAGAACTCTGTGTTCACATTGGGCCTTTTTTACACATCCCAGTGAATTTTCGGTTGTCGATTTGCTGATTTGAAGAAGAAGTATTAATATTTGAAAGTGACAGGAATTATTGATCTTAATTGGTGGTTAATCTCACCATACAATATAATAATCGCTTTTGGACTCATGATTATAAAAAATCAAACACAACCAAAAATAGAAGACAATGAAAAATCAAAGAATGAGACCAGAAGACATTTTACCACGCCACAATTTTAAATGAAGACCATTACCCATATTTCTTGATTGTCTCCTTCTATAGACGAAATTACCAAATCGTTACCGTCTTACCATGCTTTTCATATTCCAAGAACGTTCAATTAAATTTCAAACGGCTGCATGTTAAAGGGCTTGGTAACGGAATTGTAATAAACACACGAAGCTGGTAATTATCTACTGATTATTATTTGTGATGCTTGAAAAACTTGTCGAATATATTTTCACTGCCCGTAAGGTAAATTGATCAACTTTTTTTTTCAATGTTTCTGTTTGGACAAAATTTCTATGATCAACCAACGTCAGCGGAGAGGTGACCTAAGTCAAAAGCATTAAATTGGTAGCCGACACATTGTCACAAATACAAAAAGGTCGTGTCTATAAAATATTGTCAAAAATATTGAACGATTATGCAGTCCAATAGCACGTCAGTTGATCTGGGAAATTGAAACAAGAGTTTTTTCCGACGAACAATTAATCTAGTGGACACAGCAAAGAAGAGGTATCGGGTACCGTAACATAGCACCTGGTTCGAAAATAATCGTAAAGTAGAAGTTAACACATTTTTCAATATATTCGCAGCCCCTCATGCCGTAAGGGATTAATTGAAAATACAACAACGAACTCTTGCTTCCATTTCTTCAGACTTTATTCTCAATATTTATACTTATGATGGTAAGAAAGCTTTTGTTTAACAATACAACGCTTGGTTGAAATGAAATGGTCTAAAAGCAAAAGTTAAACGATGCGTCAACTTTGCATGGATGAAATTAAATTTAAGATACAAGTAAATAAATAAAGTAAATAAATATAAGATATAAAAAATAAATGAATCAAACGACGGGTGACATATGAAATGTGCTTTCACTTTATTTCAATAGTTAACCCTTTGCACCCGAACCATTATGAAATATGCTTTCACTTTGTTTCAATAGTTAACCCTTTGCACGCGAACCATTTTTTAATATGGGTATTCAATTACCGGACAGTAGTTTTAATAAAAAATTGTAACACATCAAACATAAGAATTTTAAACAAAAGTAGTTTATTTATATGTTTCATTTCGTGTTTAACGTAAAATTTTATTAAAAATAGTAATGGCGCCTCGCGGGCGCCGTTCCAGTTGCAGTAATGAATAGGATGGAGGGTTAATATGTGGACTAGAGTTTGGACTTTATGATATTGTGCTCATGGGTGATTGTCATAAAGTGAAGAGCAAAACATCCACCCAATTTTAGGTTTCACTTTCATTTTCGTGGTCGTAGGGAAATCAGTGTTAATAGGCTTACAGATATTAGTTACGTCACAGAATATTACGTTGACCAAGGATCAAGTCCCTATGTTACTTTGTTAAAATAGATATAATAAAATAAGTGTATTCTCAACGATTGGAGATTGATATATATATATTTTACTCACTCTCTTAATTTTAGGTTCGGACAGTTTTGGAAAATCCTACACGTTACCACGTAATACAAAAACAAAAATATCAAGTCCATCAATATCTTAGCGAGTCGATTAAAAGATTCGAATGGAATCGCCAGTCGGACACAGTAAGTTTGTTTTTTATTCAAGTGAGGGTAAAGTTGATCAATTTTATTTTTGGTCTACTTTAGAACAAAAATATTGGCCCATTAACATATTGTCGGACAGCTGATGTTGAGCAGCGATATAACGTGAAATACCCTAGCGATTGTAATACAACGCAGTCGGCCAACGTAAATGATGCATTCTCCTCTATGGTCGCGCCGCATGCCCTTCTTTCGAATAGCGGTCGTTCGGAGGAGGTTAGTACCAAGCTAATACCAGCATCACTTTACAATATGGGAGGGTCTAACAATAACAACAAGGCAGATTTCATACCATTGGATGTCGTCAATAATATCAACAACATTAATAGCAGCACTGGCAGTAGTAATTCTTTACATATGCATTCAAATAAGATGCGTAACCGGAATTGTTCGTCTTTATCAGGTGGTAGCACGACTAGCCCTTTACAATCAGCGCCCATATCCCCAAGCTTAAGCTCCGCAGCCAGCAATTCGGAGGTAAGTATAGTCCAACAAAGTAATAGGTAGATGTACCCACTTGACCGAATTGAATTTTTGTACGGAGTACACACAGATAGTTGACAGTGTCAAAGGTCAATGCCCAATATCTGTTGTAACGAAATTTTTCTCAATTGTTATGAGATGATGCCATGTATATTGATAAAGGGCATCATTTGACTACAATATATAAAAGTCTGCGATTTAACATATTTTGTGCAACTTATTTTTATATCATTATTTCCTACTTATATTTTGTGTTGGCCCATTCGGGTAGTCCAAATTCTTTAGGAGAATGCTTCACTAATAAGCGATTTTTGATAGAGTTTTATTATACAAAATGGAATAACCGTCAGTTTTTTAAACAAAATTAAAGTGTTATTTATTTTAAAAAGCTTTATTAATGGATGACATGAAGGTATTGCACATTGCTTAGCAATTCTACATTTTTTTGGTTTTTGAATTGTTGCTAGCAGAAAGAAACTGATTTTTATAACATGTACATTAGATTCTATATTTCTTATATTGATTTTCTAGCTTAAGCTCACGCAAAGGCAGTTTTTGTATGGAGTTATAGCTCATTCGAAGATTTTAACAAGAACCATCCGTCTTTATTGTATTTGAACATGAAAGTTCGCAAAGGTTTAAATAGTTAATTTCTTATAACCGCATTTTTGGCTCATTTTTATAAAACTTTTATTAGGTTTAAAGGATTACGTATCCTTGTCAGTTCACGTTACTTTTTCTCTCATGTTCGATATGCAATAACCCAGATAATATATTTTCGATTCTGGCATATTTATAGGAGATAAATTAATATATATTATTAGGTGCTTGCATTAATTTTGACAATGTTTTTACTTGAAAAAGGCATTTACTGACAAAAATTGATACAATATATATTAATCAAAATATTTTCCATAATTTTCTACAACCTTTCACCATATTTCTGGCAACATGGCGACTTCGTGTCGAAAGAACTTATGTTGGTTTGAAAGCGATTCAATCATCGATCCATTTTCGTACACCTTCAACTTTGCCGACTCGCATGCCAGCCAACCCTTGCTGAATCGTTCGATGAATATCAGAACGCGCTATGTCTGTTGACTACGCTGGTTGCGGCAGAACTTTCCATTGGAGTTGCACCAGTGTATCCTTGAAAACTCGTGCAACAAGTCGCCAAAAAATGGTATTTTCAGTTAATTCGCGCCATCACTTTTAAACCGTTGAAACCAAAATCCACAATTGGGATATGATGGAACAGCATCACCATAAGCTTCGGTGAGCTTCGGTCGATTTGTTCAAATTAGACGACAAAAGTAAAAAATTCGAAAATGCAATTTTGAGCGTTATACGATTAGCGTCGCCATACGCTCAGTAACAATGTTATATGGAAAACTGTTTTTTTATGTAGACGAAGGTCAAGACCATCGAATCCAACCGTTATGTACACTGATATTTCCCATTTCTTTATCATTTTTACCTGTAGAAGCGCTGATCAAAATTTTTGCAAACATGTAATATATTAAGCTTAACTTAATACCAAAAATTTATTCCGAGCACCCTATTAACCAATGATTAAAATGCCGACGGACTTGTCCATTACCCATTGAATGCCAATTTTTTAGCTTTAGTTAAATTCTTGGGAATTAGCTTGATATTGCTACTGCAATTTACAACTTTGCCCCTTATAGAATCAAATCTAATTTCAATGCTGCACTTCGTTCCGGCTAATAATGATATGACAGTTTAAATTAGTTGTGGCTGGTAAGGGAATATTCGTTAATTTCTCTTAAGAAGCTGCTTACAATTTTGTTTTTTTGCTCTGTAGGGATTATCAAACATTTGTTTCTTCTAAAAATATACAAAAATATTGTAATAAAATAAACTAAAACATATTTGGATCACAGTAAATCTATTCCTAATTATTAAACACAGACGATTTAAAACTGTTTCCAACCCAGTTACAATTGTTTTTATTCCAATGTGGAGACGCTTCTACAATCCTACATTTGGAATAAAGTCCCTGCATGCTTTGACCTAAGCTAAACCGCTCTTTAAGAGAACCAGCGCTAAGAAAAATTTTGTTAAGTGATAAATTCTCAAAAATTGGTAAACATCAGCAAATTTCCTGGTATGGGCGGAACTTGCAAACAGTGGACTTTCCTTGAAATATCTCTAAGCCTCCAATCAAGTGTTATCATCCTAAGCAACTGTTAAAAGTAGAATTTTTGTTGACAGATAATACTGCTATAAATAACAATGTCGTTACGGTTGACCTTGTATATTAACCAACACTGATCCGAAATTTTCGTACGATGTCGCTTTGTGGCGGGGAGGACAGAATCCTAAGAAGTGTGGGGCATGTTCGTCAAACGGCAGGTCCGTGAAAGGAGCTGCGACTGTCAAGATAGTTCAGACTAATAGTGGAGCTTGGATTACCAGAGCTGTTTCTTTACTGTCAATGGGCAAGCAGCACAAAAAGTGCCCAAGAATACTAAAACCACAATCGGTATATCTGTTCTAGTTGCTACGACTCCTTTCGCTTTTACAACTTCCAACACAGTACCTGCCAATTAAGTTTTCAAGCAAGGATGAATGATTCAATAGTTCAACGGTGCAGATGAAGATAGTTGCCATATATCGATGAATATGGCCAAGCTGATTGCAAGTTCAGAAAATGAAAACGAAGCCATTTCACTTAGGCTCGTTAAGAGAAAGGTTTTCCTCAAGAGTCGCATTGAAGGTTTAGAGAGTTACAACGAATGTCTCTCAGTTGCGAGCCTGGATATTATATATACATAAAGACAACAAATTTTAATACAAATTAATATAAATATCACAATGTAATAATAATAGTAATAATAAAATTATTATTACGGAAAACGAATTAAAGATATCACGATGAATTTAGATAATGGTAACTTGCTTTTAAAAGTGCACATAAACAAAATATTTCCAGACGGCAAAGTAAGTCGAGAGAGTCTAGTCAAGAGAGTTGATCTGTAATAATAATAATGGTAATAATGAAATTATTATTGTTATTATTATTATTATAATTTTAGACTAATGAAATAAATTCTTAGATTAAAAAAAGGCATTGAGCACTAGCAACACAGTATCGGCATTAATTTATAAAAGTACGTTAGATATTGAGCTTAGTAGTTTTAATAAAATAATATATTGCATTGATATTCTGTTCTGTAGCTGATCGTAGAATCTCCACATGATTAGTCGCTCCAAATGCAATACTTCTAACCAAGGAAAAGTTAAAGCAATCACAGAGAATGTGCTTTATAGTGCGAATTTGTCCACAATTTCAGATTGATGATGAAGACTTCTTTAAGACACATTCGTGACTTGCAATTGTATGATTAAGGCGAATTCTCGAAAATGTTGAATCTTGATTTTCTCAACATTTGTTGGATATAAAGATGAAATTAATTGAGGGTTAATAGAAGAGTTGTGCTGATGACGGTATTGTAGATTTCCTTCCGAAATTTTCTCTTTAACGTTTTTTCCAATGTATCTTCGAAGATTCAACGTTTTTATGACATCATCCATGATTAGAGGTGCAGAAGCACCATTCTTCGCCGCTTGATCAACCTGCTCATTTCCCAAGAAACCGATATGACTTGGTTCCCAAAGCATTTTAACTTTTTCGCCGGGTGTTGCAATGACATACCTTAATTTGTTGATATATGTAACACATAAAAAATTTAATAACTAAAGTATATGTAAGTATCAAATATCATATATCATATCATATTGAGTTTTTATGAAATCAAATTCTGACGAAAGGGGAAAACGAAGTAAACATTCGTGGCGCATTACCTGCGCCGTGCAATTGTCGGCTAACGGAAAGATTAACAATTGGCAGAACATTTACTGGGAAAATGAATTGAAGATATCAGGATTAATTTAGGTAATGGTAACTTGCTTTTAAAAATGCATATAAACAAAATATTTGCAGACGGCAAAGTCAGTTAAAAAGTGATTCGAAAGTGTCGAGAGTCGAGTCAAGGGAGTTGATTTGCAATATTCGAACGGACAAAACCAGAACGGGAATTAAAGCGCTGTAAATGTAAATAAGTAATTTGTAAATAAATCTCCTAAGAATTGAAAATAAAGCCCATAGTTTTCTAAAAATTAAATTCAGTGGTACGAACTTAATTTCACAAGAAGTTGAGTAAATAAAGGAAAATCGCTAAAGACCGCAATATGTATATAATATATTGTATATTGTTATATAATATATAAAAAAAATTATTTTTCTCTCTGATAATAGCTTTTGAATGTTGTTTTCATTTAAGGACGTCAATAGCTGATTTTCGTGAATAAGCATGGCACAACGAATATCATGGCCGAATAAGTTTTGTCTTTGACCCTACGCCTTTGGGTTTATTCACATAATTAGTGAGACCTTCAATCGCGAGAGAAGTTTCTGAGCATATTTTTTTGCTAATTGGACGTTTTTTCTAGTAAAATTATCTTTTGGTTACGAATTTCTTAAGTTAGGCACTACCGAATTTTGGGCCGTTAGCGATTTTTAAGTGTCGGGAAAGAGCTTACCGCCTAATACAGTTGTATGATCCAGTTTGCAGTATTTAACATAACCTGAAAAACTGTCCGTGGAACGGTATAGTCGTCTGTTTGGAAATCAAATACATTGGTGCAATATCAAAATCATATGTTGGAATTACCTTCTAACCTTATATAATCTGATAAAATTTACAGGCGACACTTTTTTAGGAAATCAAATCAGCGCATTGTGTGACTACATTTCATACACGTAAAGCGCTCGGTATAAATATTTCTTAAAATTTCGGGTCTCATTTTAGTTGGTATGAATGCTTTAGATGATTTAAGAAGTAATCCATCTTCATCAAACCTTTGTTAATGGTTGTAGCTTCAGTATCCCTTAAATTATCTGGCACTTGTTCTTTAGTTGACGGCCAAACTTTTCTTAGGTAAAAAATTAGTTGGCATGGCGGATCAG
Source organism: Glossina pallidipes (assembly GCA_000688715.1). Classification (NCBI taxonomy): domain Eukaryota; kingdom Metazoa; phylum Arthropoda; class Insecta; order Diptera; family Glossinidae; genus Glossina; species Glossina pallidipes. The sequence goes on from KK499828.1 coordinate 608,533, forward strand.
TTTTTTTTTTAGTTTTAGATCAAATGTTGTAAAAATGGTTTATATCCAAAATATCTTAGGAGCTGAATTAATTTCAAACGGGAGTATTTTTATAAGAATATCTGCCTTGTGGTTACTATGTGTCAAGATTTTTGTGTGCGTTTCGTTACCGGCACACCTTAGACAACGTAGCAGAAATATTTGGTCTCGGTAAATCTGCTGCCATATTCCCAAGAGTACGCAACTAGTGGTCAATACAAATTCTGATTTCGTTATATTTTCGACTTTTGGTTATAGTCTGACTTAAAAAGTTTCAACCCATTTTGTGGTTCTGACCTCTTTTTAGTATTTGCAGAGCTGGGCATATTTGAAGTTTACGGCTGTCTGACGGATCTAGACCGTAAATAAATTTTTTTAAGCCACACAGACATTCAAATTGGCACCAAATTTGGGGTGTCGTCATCACCCACAATCTTGAAATTGGTGTTAGTTTCCTTTGCAATATTCTACGCTATATCGTCGGTTCATCAATTTCTTTCAGTTTGTGGTTGCAGAATGCTACGACACGCTTAACATTACACGAATGAATAGTAGCTGTAACTAGTTTTGTAGACAAAACATTGTATTGACCAGCAGTACTTAATTTCATCTTAAATTCTTTGCCCTTTATTAAGATAACTTTGTTGAATCGATCATCTGTTTTTATAATATGTATTTTTCAATACTGCCAACAAAAATTCCGCAATTACTTTGACCTTGCCATTTTTAGTGATTTCAGTACATTTTGTAAACATGACCTCAAAATGATGTAGATTTTTGCATCGTTCGCGTTTATGACAAAATGCAGAGCAGTCACAAATTGCCGGACTTTTTTGGGCATTTGAGATTTCAACTGTGTTTTTGCGCTTCTTCAGTGGCTTTGTATTTCTAATGCGTTATATCTTTCGAGAGAAGCTTTGTGCGAACAACATTATCTTTAATTCCTAGGATGGGCTGATTATGTAAAATGCTATTAATGCTAGCTAATGCGACTAAAACTCTGCCGTACTCGAGATATGAATCCACGACCATTGAGTTGTTCGTCGAGATCCTTTGCCTATAAATGTTGTTTAACATCATTACAGATAGTTCACGCAGTTTTATACTTATTACAAATAATGTGCAATAGTCAGGAATATAGTTATTGCAGATAGAGCAATACTCCGGAGTACGGTTGGAAGCATGTTCACTGGCATACTTTTTTAAGAAACCGCATCTGCAATCGCTAGGTTCGCATGACAGATCTATCATTGATCTCATGTGCTTTAACTACCTTAACTCTCCTTACCTACTAACCGTTTGCCACTTTCATTTCATGTGTGTTACCACTAAGTCCCTCAAATACAGCGGTTTTTGTTCCTCAAACTGCTTCCACGTGCACTTTGTTGTAAGCAAATATTGTGAAAGCAATCTTTTACGCAATTAGAAATGATTGTTACAAAGTGAGTGAGAAGTGTCTCTGTATTCTTGCTCTGTATCAGCATAAACCATATACATTCTCCGTACATCGCCAATCTTAAAACAGATTTTTTACTAACTCTTGAATAACCAAAAATACTGAGTTAACACTTACCGCGGCTACGAAAGTGGCAATGAGTTTCTTTAAAAAAAAAAAAAAATACAGCTGAGAATTTTCAATAAACTGTATTGAAACTGCTTTTCATATATTAAACCAAAAATTACTATTTAAATTTTCAATAAAAAATATTAATATAAGAAAAAAAATATCCGCCTGAGTGGCCGAGTAGGCAAGAGTCTCGACTAGCAATTCCAATGGTCGTGGGTTCAAACCTCAAGTGCGGTAGAGTTTTTAATAATAAATATAATAATAATATTAATAAAAAAAAATAAATAAATAAAAGCCGAAAGCCTTAGATGCCTAGTGCTTTAAGACTTTAGTCTTAAAATTTGTTCTCTGGCTAAATTTATATAATAATAACAATAATAATAGGAAAAAAAATATCCATACCTTGAAAGTTACGTCGTGTAAATGAGTTAAAAATATTTGCTGGCCAAATGCTGAGGAAATTTGTAAATGTAGGTTCTTAGAGCTACACGAAACAATTCTCGAAGACCTACATCTACGGGATATCCACATATATGTACTCCTCATACTGCCACTCATACTACTTGTTTTTAGGATAGAATTAAAAGATTTGGAAACGCGAAACTTCTGCATATGTCTACATATAACAATGTAACATATGTGTATACGTCCTTTGCAAATATTAGATCCAATTTACTTATTCGTTTTAAGACAGCGTTAGTTGTGCGTCGCCGTTGTCTTTGTTCTCCTCTTTAATGTGTAAGGATGCTCCCTTACCAATTATGACAATGTAAATAGCTTAAAAATAAAAAAATATGCCGTAGCGTTTCCTATACATGCCAGCAATACGGCTTCGGTGCTTAGGTTTGGGTTAATATAGAAATAATTGATTCATATACCCAACGGTTTCGCGGTTTACAAAATCATACGATTTTAGATCATCAATAACAATAAAACAGACATAAGAACACTTATACAAGTAAACATTGCGATAGAAAAAGAGTTTATAAAATTATGCATGTAGATATAGAACATATCATATGAAGACATACCCAACGGTTCTGCGCTTTACAAAACCATACGATTTGGTACCTAGGTGAGCACTAGCAATAAGACAGACAGAAGAACATGTACACATGTCCGATCATACAAGTCGGTACTTAAGGTAGCATTAATAATAAGATATACGTAAGATACATATGTAAGTAAGAACTGAGATTATAACATGAGATGTATAATACATATACAGATGTGACAAAGGTTTAACGTAAGTTCCTGCCTATGTGGCGGTGCCAATGACACACGGATTAATTTAGCGTAACCCACGCCCCCCAATGAGTTGGACAATCCCTATAAGCTAGAGGTCCAAACTACAATGGAATCCAGATTATTTATTGCGTATGGCACAATAAACCCACTCTGGTAAGTGAGGCCCACCCAAACCTCGGTTATTCCGCTAGGGAATGTGAAAACCACAGCCACCACGAATACTCCCGGAAGGGCCGTACCCAAGCAGTCAGGGCTCACACATTGATTAACTGCTGCGTTCAAAAGTGGTTTTGTTATGCTTCCACGTAGGCTTCCACAAATGAGTTGCAGTAAATCAATGTTATATCTATGCACTTTCCAGCGTACTTTAACGGTGCACTTATTCAATTTATAGGCAAAAGAGTAAAAGGCCTCCGTCAAATCCCTTTTACATCATTTCATTTATAATTTGTCGACCCCGCATGCTTCCACCTTGGCTTCCACAAACGAGTTGCAGTAAATCCATGTTATAGTTATGCACTTTCCAGCGCACCTTAATGGTGCACTTATTCAAAATTTTTAGACAAAAGGGTTAAAAAGCCTTCCGTCAAATCCCTTTAACATCATTTATTTGTAATTTGGTCGATCTCCCATCCAAGTCCACCTTCCATATTACATAATGCACCTTCCAGCGTACTTCAATGGTGTGTCAGTTCAAATTTAATTGTGAGCGGGCTCCTGACCCCCGTGGAGCTTAAAATTAGTCTACAAAGCCTTTAAGCTTACTTTGCGCAATTTGCGAATACAATCGCTCTTGCCTTTGGATCAACCATACAATCCCGGCTAGCCAAAACCGGACTACCCTTCTTCAAGATATTTAAGCTTCGGGCGTTACATCTGACATAGCGGGCGTAACCATGCTCTCACTAATTACTATCTCAACGTATTTTACGTAATCAGTTACCAGCTGGTTTGGTTAGTATTTCCTTTATAGCAATTAGCTTTATGAGAAAAGAATTCATCTTCCAGTAAACCCCTCCACCATCTGTCGGAAAACTCGTCGCCGAGCTATAAGTAGTCCAAGCATTAAACTCTTCTTCGCCGGTCAAGACCGTTTTCCAGGGTTCACCACGAGGAGGTGAGAGTTTCGGCACATCTATGCTCCCCCTATGAGCATAGTTTATCAATGAGTGTTGAGGTTGTAACGCAGGTGTAGTCAAAACATCTATGTAACGGGACAGTGATGGTGATCGCGACTATAAAATAGGCCGCCGCAACACTTTCATGCTTTCAGTAGTGTTATAGCAGCCATAGAATCTCGCAATACGGATAAAACGTGGAAAATAATATCTCGGGACGGACAAAAACGTAGAAAGTTTCAAACAAGAGTTGGGTCGCGAATCCTTACGCTGATTTCCTCCCCCTCCCCTTAAAAATCGCTTATCTAACCGTAACTTCCTCGTAAATAATAAATACATAAGAACAAAAATCCGAAGGTCCAAGAGTTTTTTTATAAATATGCTTGTAAAGGGACTTCCTGGATAACAATGAGTATACCCCGAAGGGAAGACCCGTTACAATTGAACGAGCATAAAAGGAAAATACGATACCTTGTGTAATTTAGCTCGATATTTTAAAAGAAAATCGTACATAATTTTACCAAATTTATTTTTTGTTTATAATTTACAAATCTAATTTCGCACACAGTTTAGTTTTCAAAATGAAAGCTTATATTTCTCTTTCACAGTTGTTTTTCTACAAACGGAACTCTAAAATAGAGATGTATGGGAACTTTTTTTGGTTTATACTGAATACTAATGGAAATTTGTTCCTAGCGACAATTTTATTGTAACCAGATTTGAGTTAACCCAGAGAGAGCATTTGGCGACAATCACAGCTTTCATGATTACACCCCTGATTTTCTTACGGAATATATTTGTGAGATTAGTGCTGTGAAACCGCTTGCTTAGGTTTACATTTTTTTTTTTTTTTGTGTTTAAAATAATAATTAATTACTATTTATATAATTTATATCGATGATTTTTCTAGCTTATATGATAGCTCAATGTAATTTTCAATGCAAAATTAATATATTGTAATAATATATGACGAACGGGTGTTATGTGCGATGTAGATTTCTTATAAATCTCATCTAAAGGCACGAGGAGATTCCCTATGCATCCATTGTATATATAGTCCTAAATAATTGTATCAGAATTTTATCCTGCCTCTCTCGCCTGCACTGGGTCCGAGACTCTTGAATTTGTCAAAGCTTAAACTCGGCAAAGTACCTAACAAATAAATACCAATTTTATCAATTTTCTTATTGATAGTTTGGTCTAGAAATAGGTAGCATAAATATTTACAAGATAATACAAATTCTAAATCAGCATAAATTATTATAAACAGCAATAATAAGCAAAACTAATGAAAGCAAAAAAGCAACGATAAGGACGCTTGCTTTTTTTACTCATGTCATTTAATTAAAATAAAATTTCAATGCTTTTGAAATGTGTCATTTGTGCTTGTTTTTTGTTTATTTATTTATTATTTATTTATTTATTTTTTGCACAGTTCGATCGATACAAGAAGCACCTTAATTAAACTATATAAAGTAATTTGTCTATTGTTTCGGTAAAGTTGTTTGTGAAAAGATTAAACATGATGCAACTTATAACCAAGCCTTAAGGAACTGGGTTCCAGAGGAAATATCGTTAATAAAAATTAGTTGCTTGCGGTTGAGTAGACAAGATTGTGTAAGATTACAAACGCCCCTAGAAACGTTAAAATTATGATAGAGGTTTTCAATAAGTGAGGGAGTCTAACGAAAATCTTCCAAAGCTCGAAGGAGATAATTATAGAGGTTTCGTGTTGATTAAGCTTTCCGCTGATTAATTTAGTAATAGAAATTAAGAGATCAGATGTATTACTGCGAGCACGAAGTTCAATCTTACAATCATGAATGGCGTCCCCATCATAATAAAACTGTTTTATTTGCTGTTTCATGATACATTCAATACAATAATTTTAGGAAAGGATAGCAGGATGCTAATTGGTTTTAATTGTCCGAGACTAATGAATATCCACGTTTCTTTATCAGTCTAATTTTGAAAACTTTCCACTCTTTAGAAAATTGCGAGCTAGTAGGATTAATATTTGCAAAATGTAACAAATGAAACATTAGCTTGAATAACTTAACAGAAACTCCGTCGACCGTTATAGTAATGGATTTAACTAAATTAAGAGGCCTTGACAAATCCATTTTCTTAATATTAGAAAAAGTGTAAGAACCCGGCCAGTCGAGTAATCGAGGAATTCCATGATCGATATGTTGATTGTGGAGCTGGTTTTGTACAAAGCAGTTATTGACCGCTTTGATGTCAAGGCTCAATAGCAAATATGCATCATTAGCAGCATTTTAGGTGTGAAATTCTCCACATATTTCTTGAGTTCGTATTAGAGAAACTTTTAGAACAGAATTTTTCTTTTTAGAACGCATAACATTCTTCGTCCGCTTACAAAGTCCAAGGTATGATTGCCAACTAGCCTTATTTTCTTGCTTAGTATAATGTTGACATGCTATTATGCTTGCATGCTTGCCTCCCCCAAGTCGAATTAGGAATAAAGTATAGAAGATTATGAAATAGTTTGCTTAGAAAGTTCATTTGATTATTTACGCAGTTGGTTAAATACAAAGAGGAAAAACCAAACGCACGGGATCGATTAATAATAGAGCTTATACCCGCACTATTGTAATAATTGGAAAAACTGATTTGTTGATTGCAATCTGCTTTAATGAAAATTCCAAGAAAAGGAAAAAATCATATATAGATAAAAGTAGTCCATTCGAAAAGTAGCTCGATGTTGAGGGTTGAAATGGGTTGCTAGAGAGCTATGCTTACAAACTCATGCCGTTACTGCAAGTTCAGACCTATCATATTCTTTCATAAGGTCGCAATATTAGTACGGCGTTTGAGAACCGTCCTCTTTGAAAAGAGGTCCCTTCGGCAAATCGATGTTTACCGTTTTAAATTCCGAGATTCTTCTGCTGTTTAACAATTTTCGGCAGGTATAATGCATTTTCATGAATATTTGCTCCTGGTGGTCAAGGTACCTATTAACAAAAAATTGTTGAATTTTGTACTGAAGCACTTCTGCTTTGCTGATATTATTCGACGATATACTAATGATGAGAACAGTACCAACTTTTGTAGCGGTATTAACTATGTTGTCCAGAGAAGCTGGCGAACTCGAAATAACGGTGTCATGCCAGTGAAAACGTCTCGTAATAATGTTGTTAGCGAGTTCTAAAGACGAAGATTTCCTAAGGGAGTGTATTGCATAGTGATCATCGACGATCATATCTGCACATTCAAAATAAAAATTTTCGTACCCGACACCAGTAATTGATGTTTAAATTTTTTTGACACTTTTTTCTGCAAACATTTAATACCACATTAGCTAATGGAGGTGCTATAGTGACTTATATCCCGAACAGTAAGCAGATTAATGGTCGCAAACAGACTTTGTTTAAGAAAAAACAACGGCGGCAGATGTTCCTGTTGTCTATCGCATGTCTTTTCCATATTAAATTATGGTACGAATTAAATTGTTTGAATAATTTTTTTCGCCTTTTACAGTATTTGACTAGCATCTTCGCAAACAAAAAGAAAAAAGCTACATTCACGTTGTAGGATTGCCAAGATGTTAATTAAATAATTAAAATATTAAAAAGGACACTTTTTTTATATCATTTTAAGCAGTTCGGTTCAAAAAATAGACCGATGTGGTTCAAATTTAGTCCAAATAATTCTTATGTACAATTGCCACTATAAAAAAATTAACAAATGTAAGTGTCTGGTATATGCCGCTAGTTTCTCATCAGAATTCTTGTATGGGCCGGAATCCAAAAAATAAGCTAAAGTGTTATAAATTCGGCAAAATTAAGTTTTATGTTAAGCTGCTAAAGTGGGTCGATTTTCATCATGAAATATTGAAAGTTAGATCTTTTTACCAAATAAAAATTCAATTTTCGTAGAAATAGTTATATGGAAGTGAGTTCAAAAAATCGCCCTATCCGATCTAATTGTTTTGCGTCAATTCAGAAAATCAAAATACTATTATTCAGCGGTTTTTTAAGCACTTTAAAAATTGTACTTTTTTTTAAATTTTTTAAATTGTATTTTTTTTTTTATTGCTTTGACATTATAAAGAAACGTTCACATAAGCTTAATACGTCAAACTATCAAATTATACGTCAGTCTATCAAATGTTAAAGAAATATAAAGAAATATACTTATGGTCAGCAAGTATCTTTTCAAGTCGAATAAAACGGAGCAGCCATTATCGACATGCCACTGCATATATAAAAATTCACCAATCAATAACGCAGACGACGATGATAGCAACATCAATGTTATGACGGTTTCAAGTAATGCGCGTATTATATTTTATTAATAAATGCTGGCAAGACAAGTAATAATGAACTTAAAAATGCAATTAGTTTCAAATTGACTCGATTTTGCATTTGGAGTAGGGCACCAGTTGCTGTCGTTGGCGAAGGATTTCTCAATTAAACGTAAACTTCGTATAGATGCGAAAATACAATTTTTTTTTTGTTATATCTATTGCTAAGTCGGTGGACTTCCAAGTAGCGCATGTTTTGGGTTAGAGCAGTAAATGTTTATAAGTTACTTTTTCAGTGGTTCAACATGCACAAAGCAGGGTTACGTTGCTTGTTATGTTTTTAACTCGAAACTTATAAAAACATGGAATCTTTTATACCCATCACCGTTATCCTAAAATAGACAAAAGAAGTAAAACAACAAAATTTTCATGCTGTATAATATGGAGTGAGCGCAGTTGATTTCTTCTATTTTCAAAATAAAATTTTTTGTCATAGAAGCATGTGGGCGTTGTAGGCGAGTCCTTTGAAAAGTTTACATCAATTCCAAATTTTTTTGCAAATTTGTAGGCGATATCTTCGTTTTCGCCTCGTTTATCACAAATATTACAAAGTTACGCAAGCAAACAGGTGGACAGACGAATAGGCGGATATATTTAGGTGCATTCCAAATTTGAAAGTGGCCAAGAGTTTATATAATTTATTGGACTTGTGAAGGTATTGAAAAAACTCTGTAATATTGGGCAGGCGAGATCAATTTTTTTCATTTTTGTGCACAAAGGTACAGCATCGTCCATGGAATATGCGTTGAAAATTTTGTACATTTATTTGCTATAATTTATGCGTAATGAGCAAAAACCCGATTATTCATTCCTTTTGAAAAACTGCGCTGTTCTCAGTTTAAATGGTGCTCTGGGCGTGTCCTTCGACCGATTTGGCTCATTTTCAATACTGACCTGCGTGCAATGACTTTCAATGTTTCTTCCACATTCATTTTTGGGACAAGAAAAATGTTTACAACAGACATTTCAAATTTGGCAGAAACATTGGAAGCTCTTGCGCGCAGTTTGGTATTGAAAGTGGGCTAAATCGATAGAAGGACACTCCCACAGCACAACGTAAACTGGGAGCACCTCTGTATTCCAAAGGGAATAAAAAATTAGTTTTATCTCCTTACTCATAAACTATAGCAAATTAATGTATAAAAATTTGAATGCATATTCTATGAGCGATATTTGTACAAAAATAAAAAAATTGACACGCTTACCCAATATTATAGTATGTCAAAATTTAATTTTTTTATCAATATCTTTATAACGCGCAGAAACATGGTTAAAAAACCCGAAAAGCATACAAATTCTAAACAATTCAATTTCAATTTTGGAATGCACCTAAGCATGCCCATCTGTCCAACTGTGTAGTATCTGTGGTAAGCATTCTCCCCTTACCAAAATTGAATATATCGGCCATAAATTTCCACAGGAATTTATAAATGACCTAAACTTTTCCACGAACCCGGCTACAACGTTCGCACACCTATCGACAAAAACTTCATTTTGAAAATAAAAAAATCAGTCGCGCCCACGCCATAGAGTGTGAAAATTTTGTTCTTTTACTTTTTTTTGTCTTCTTTGGCGGATAAAAAATTCGGTCATAATCGAATATAATTTTTATACTTGTTTCTTAAAATTAATCTTATTTCAATGTACTTTATTCTATGACGATCGATTTATGACTGGCGACGTCGAGCCAACGCCTAGAGTGAGGAGGTTACAGCTGGCGGCAATGCAACCAGTTTTCGTCAGTGCTTAGAGTAAAGAGTAAATCGAAACATCATTGCGAAATGCACACATTCATTGCAATTAATTAATATAAAGACTGCCTAATCCTATTAATGACAAAAGTACCCAAATGGTGGGACAAGAAAATTATTATATTCGCTGCCTTTAGTTGTTAAGATGTTAACAACAAAATTGTTGAGGAATGCTAAAAAACGATTTGAAGGGTTATAAAAGTATAATTAAGTATACAAAAATTTAAATTTAAAATAATTTATTTTGGTCACTCTCTTTGCTCTTCTTTGCTCATTTCTTTGCATTGATGTTTTTATTCACTCACCTGTTTCTATCCCAACTAAAACGCTTCATTCGACACAACAGCAATTACCTTATACACACTGACAAGACCACACCATCGAAAAAAATGATTAAGTTAAGCGCGCATTCGAGGTCAACCGGCTCCTGGTTAGAAACTTAAAATTAACGAGTAGAGATGCACCCTATGATTGAAAACTGATTAGCCAGATGTTTATTGTTCGACAACTATTTTAAAACTGTGAAAGTTATAAGAGAGAGCAATAAAAAGGAAGGCAAAATTCTTCACTACTAGTTAACGACCAGTAATTTGTATACATCACATCTGCAATTTAAAGATTATGAAAGTAAAGAATTAAAAAATATATAACAAAAACAAGGGAACAAACTACTAGAATAAAAGGCACAACGTGTATGCAGTCAATATAAAGCAATAAAAAATAAATTGTTTTATGTGGAAATTTTAAGTTTTCGAAATCTCATTAATTTATTTAAAATACAAGTAAAAACGTAGAGTCAGGCAAGGCCGATCATTAAACACCCTACACCACATCGTGTAACACATTTCTTATTCTTATTATAGAATCAGTTCCGAAAATTCAGTTTTCGCTATATGAGAGGCGGTTCATAAATTGCCCCAGCTGGTCCAAAGTTTTAATAGAATGCCGAAATACTACTACTTAGCCATTTTTACCAAGAACTTTTGAAAATTACAATTTCTTGCCATATAACGACTTTTCAGAAAAGGGTGCCATTTGGAGAGTGGTCGAAAAAATGGACCGATTTTCAGTAGCGCTCGTCCTTGGGCGAAAACATGTCGCTGTACCAAATTTCATCGAAATGTCTCCAAAATTGCGACCTGTAGCTTCAACATAAATTTACATAGGCAGACATAAGACGGACAGACGGGCAGGCTTAGATCAATTTACATTATGATTCTGAGTCGATCGGCATAAAAAAAAATAGGTCCATCTTAACCCATTCTGCATGTTACATACGACCCCACTAAGTTAATATACCCTGCACCACAAGTAGTGTAGGATATAATTATTGACTGGGTAGAGATGTGCTTCCCCTTTGAAACGGGTATATATAGATATATATGATTCCAGGCATTTCAGCTGTGCCAAGAAAATTTATAAAGTTGAAGAAATAAACCTATTAGATCCCGATATAATTCAAATGATATATCTGTTTCCTTACTCGGCAAGATTCTATAGGGTAAATCTAAATGGTCAAAAGAATGCAGGCAGGCGCCATACAATGATGCAGGCTCAAATAACTGCCGAAAATCGCAATTGATCTTATAATTTACGTACTAAAATAGGTAAAAATATTATAATAGGGCAGGATGTACCGTTAAATGCCGTGTAACATTCTACATTTATTTATATATCGACTTTTCAAAATAAGGATTCATGTGGGAAGTGATCAAAAATGTGGTCTGATTCGATTCGTTCTTAGTGCAGAACACACCAATGTACCAAACTTCATCAAAATATCGTACAACAAAAGTAAACAAGAAAGGCAGATGAACACAAGCTTAGATATAATAGAAGTGGGTCCAGCTCAACTCCTTCTGAGTATTGCATACATCCGAAAAAATGCTGTAGGGCATAAAAAGCAAGAGAAAGAAAATCAGCACAGCAATCACAGTCACATGCCTTATTTATTACCTCTCGACACAAGAAAATACTTGGTTTCGCGGTTTTACTCGGGTTACTCGTTCGGTAAAAAAAAGTATGTTGTGATTTAGCAGTGACTTGTAGCTCCCTAAGCTAAGAAAGCCCTATGTATGAAGGGAATTCAAGACGCTTGCGAGAGGAATCCAGTGTTGGCGTAGTAGTCTCTTCCGATCTGGCTTTCCTTTAGGAATAGCCTCCTACCTACCCAAGTGAATGTTATGGGTAGTGTACGCGAATAGCCTCTGCACCTCAGAATGTCTTCATGGACACTGTCCACTCTGGCTATTAAAGAAATTCTTGACTATCCTATGGAGAATCCACAGTCGTTTTGTGGTAGTCTCTTCGCCCTGGATTTCCTTTTGGGCAGGATGAATTTGTCCTAATTGTCATTTTCTAATGAAAGACCTCAGTGTATTCTGTAATTACCTTCCTGACAGGTAAAGCACATAAAAGAATGATACATTATTGCGCTACATGTTTTATATGTTTTTGCTGCTGTGTCGCTTTGGTTTGGCCAATGAGTACAGTTATATGCTTACATAAGCTAATGTTCACGCATTTGGAACTAAAGGGAGATGACAGTCTTAGTTGCTAATGCTCATCCTATCTTTAGTGCTAGAACTTATTCTTTTGGTTTAAATAAATTATAATAATAATGATCTTAGTGGGAAAACCCATGAGTATGAGCACATACAATCAGTTGAAGGTAGCTGCGATGATCAATTAGCTAAAATATAGAATCGTAATGCATCAGCTGTTTAAAATGTATCAGCCAGGTCTAGAATTGATGACTGCGAGTTTTGAGAATTCAGTTTGGTATAAAAGCTAAGATGATTGAAGCTGCTTAGGAAAGTATGAACAGTTTAAGCCTCTAATAAAAATGTTCATGTTCAAACGTTCATCTTTATGATGATTGTCTACATACAGCAGAGCGCCTGAGTATAGAAAGGTTAGGACTGCTTAGGAAAGTATGCACAGTTTAAGCATGCAATAAATATGATCGTTTCCTTTTTAGAACATATATGAACTGTTTGGAAATTACGCGTATGCAACTTCGCCTAGAAGACGACTAATGACACCACATAGCATGGCATCCGAAATTGTCCGAGCATTTAAAAAATACTTTAGAAATGCTTCAGTACATGTTTAGGGTATGCGCAATAACAATGATTAACTAGCTGAGGTATCAAATTGTTCATTTGTGAAAGTATGTGTGTGTGGCTGAATTAGGATCTAATATACACATGTGCGAAAGGGAAATGATAGGTAAACGTACGTGTATTAATAATACATTCTAACAACTCCTGTATAGGCTGGGAATAAGCATTAACGATTAAGAAAACGAAATGAATACGACAACAATAATAGACTAAATCGTAATGAATTAGAGAACGAAATTTATAAAATAATGAGGAGCGATTACATGGTGATGGAGTTGGAAAGTAACACGTTTATGATGATAAGGACGGATTAAACGGTAATAGAGAACAATTTATGGGTTAGCTATACAAATATTAAAATAATGAGTTTCTCTATTATGCAAATACCAGTTGGTTAAGTATACTGCAAATGTATATACAATGATGACTAAACGACGGTAAGATCGATATGTTGCGGGTCAACAGCTTTGTTACTTACTTACGGCAGCAAAAAAAAGAACTGGAGTTCCACTGCTTGGGTAAAAATGCTGGGTATGCACGTTGTCTTGTTACATGACTGGCGGAATAGGCAGTATCAACAACAACTTTTCCAGCGGATCTTTCTGTTGTGTCGGTAAGTGCACACAATAAGGATGAACAGTATTATGAACAAAGCTGAGGAAAGTGATTGTTGAATATAGTTGCGCTGACGGTAAAAAGTGAATTTTGGACGTTGATAGTAGAGGTTGGCTCTTGTAGGTAAAAATATAAATATTAACGTAGGATAGCTCTATGATTTCTAGGAATGAAGGTATGGGAAGTATCTGAATCCGGCTAATTTAATGAATTTTTAGGATAAACGTTACTGCTTCCGCAGCAATTGTGTCTTGCAGGTGGGTGATTAATGTGTATACGCTGAGTGTGATAGAAGAACTGTCTATTATGACTGAAATGGTATCATAGTTATATCAATGGTGCCGGAACCATTTGTTGTGACTGGAGATGTAGGCCAAAGGTGGTAACAACGAGCTTGTTTGACGGACTGTGTATGAGAATGAGAGATGAAGACAGTCACGACTCAACGTGTTCGGACGGTCCACGTTGTATGTGGTGGTTTTAAAAATGTCTATTGGAATTGGAGATGTAAACGGCGGTTATAATCATCGTTTGGGTTGCTCTATTTTAGAGCGAACACGCAGGAGGTCTTCGCTGTTATTGACATTGCTTTTGTTACTGCCTCCGTTATTCTTGGCGGCGTTGTCCTCGTCGTCTTCTAGGCTATATTTCCGACTGGACTTGTTGGCTGACTAGAAGTAGTCGTCTGAATAGTAGCGTTCCTTGGCAAAATGAAATCTGCCTTCATTGCACATGCCCTTTTTTTCTTTTTCTGCATTATGTACAAAATATAACTAATGCTGTGTAATTTTTGTGGCAAATGCAACCCTGTAAGTGGCTGTTATATTCCGCCACTATGAATGGCGGTCTCAAAGAAAAATTTGTACCCCTGAACGATTGGTATGCTTACAGCAGAGAATAAGCCAGGACACAAAGAATGGCAGACGGGATATGAAGAATGGAATTGATGCTTTTTGCCGATGTCAGTAAATTAATCGCATACATTACACTATAAGTAAGTAACAATACATACTTAGCAATATATGTTTGACCATGACAAGCAAATCCGGCATGGATGATTCGATTGTAGTGATGTTGGTTTCAGTACAAAGTACTTCTATTTTTCGTAGTCTGGCAATCTACGTTTACAGCACTTCGGCGCATATAACCTCTTCCGACGTAAGCACACATATTTTCGATGTTATTTGCGCTGGCATGAACGTCAACTCCGTCCACGGTTCCTTCTGTGATGTGATATCTGATATCGACATGCTTATGTTTATTGTGCAAAACGGGTTTTTTTGCATCATTTTTCTTCCTCATCACAAATTATTTTGAGATGATGACCACTGCTAGTTTAGGCTTTCGCTTTGCGACCAATTACTGCCTTTAAGAATCTTCTTAGTGCCTGGATATTTTAGCTGAACTGGATGATGCTGTATTGTCTATTTCGGTACTTGACATTGCGACTGTCTTTTTCTTTGTATTATAACAACGGATTACATTTCTGCATACATAAAAGCGTATCTTAAGATTCCAAGTTTTTTGCTTGCTTGTCTTTTCTGAACTGGATCTCTAGACAAACTTTTAGACGGGCTATTGTACTTAGGCTACTTCAGCTATTGAATATCATAATGGTTGCTTTCAGAGAGATGTTCTTGCTATTTGCAGATGTGGTAAAGTAGGAGACACATTTTCATGGCGTCATGTTCGTTTCTTCCTTTTTCTCTTCTAGATTCCTCTACTATAACCTTTCAAGTGTTTTTTTATAGCCTTATTCACGAGATATAATTAGCCTTCGTATATCGCTGCTTCGATTTGATTTCAAAGCTCTTTTGGATCAAGCAGCATTTCCATGTCAATTTCTTTATTAGTTTCTTAAAGCAAACATGCACTGCTGTTCGTCTTATCGATATTTGTGAGTCTCTTAGCGATTAAACGTGCCTCTCTTTGATTTGACTAATCCATCAGTGTGCCATTTTGTTTGAACTTCAATGAATTTTAATCACTTATACCTAACCACTGTCTTTTTCTGCGGTTGATTGATCTGTGTTGCATTCTTTATAAGGATTTGCAATTCCGTTGTAATTGTTGTCTTTCACACACTACCCTCCTGTTGATGTTCCAAGTCTTAGTAACGATAGATTTTCCCGGCTTTAAAGTCCTAGAGTCATTTTGGTATATTTGAATATTCTAAAAAAACATTATTTACTGTGTACTCCGGGTCTGAATTTATCAGTAACATTTTTTTTCCAGTCCACATTTCATATACAATTCCGGCTTTTAAGCCATGAGATGAACAATGTTTTTGTATTTAATTCCATGATTATTGAGGTATGGATGGAAAAGTGAGTACTTAATGGTCTATGCCGTGGAGCTCTTCCAACAGCGGCTATGACTAGCCAGCCGGGTGTTTAAGATATGTTGAACATTTTGGACGTGTTTTTGCTTATGTCTGGTTCTATTTTTCTATTCCACTTTTATTGTCTTTGCTTAAGCTTCGAGACACAAGGGTGCTTTAGTTCCTAAAATAACAAACTAATATTAAACTATAACAAAAACCAGAAGACTCGGAAATAAATTTGTCGAAACCAAAAAAAAATTAAGCAATCTTGGATATAATCACGTATGAAAAATGTTTTTCCCAAACAGCAGAACACAACAGTGAAAGCTAACTTGCGGGTACGTTACTGGCGTCTTGAATAGTACAGTAACAGTTTAATGGCTTGTGTATTAAATGTTTGCATTAATTTTGATAGTTTTTTCATTTGAAAAATGCATGTTTTTTAATGAGAAATATTGATGCAAGATACATTGTTCAAAATATTTCCCATCATTTTCTACAATCTTTTACTATATTCCTAGTAACATGGCGATATCGTGTCGAAAGAACTTATATTGGTTTGGCACCGATCCAATCGTCGATTCATTTGCGCACTTATTCAACTTTGCGGACACGGTAGCCAAGCCATATCGCACCGATCTAAACAAGTGGTAATCAAAAGCCGCAATGTCTGGGGAATGCGCTGCGGGTGGTAGAACTTCCCATTCGAGCTGCAACAGCGTATCCCTGGGCAACGCTTGCAACTGGTGACAAAAATGGCAATTTCAGTCAATTTGCAAGGTAGCCATTTTTCCTGCTTTTGGATCGTTCCCATTGCATGTAAACTTCTAGCAACAATTTGTTCATCAATTGCTAAGCTATTCGAAAGTTCTTTCAAAGTTTGAGATAGGCTTTCGTTCAAAAACCGTTGTAATTCATTGTTTTTCAGGTGTTTTGATCCTCCAGGCCGTTTTTTGCAATTAACATCAAAATCATCACTTTTAATCGTTGAAACCACAAGTATCAATTGGGATGTGATGGAACCGCATCATCATAAAGTAATCAAGGTCGAAAATGAAATTTTCAGCATTCCATGATTAGCGTCGGCATACGCTGAATAAACCCATAATATTAAAAATTAAACTGTTATTTTAGGTAGAAAAAGATGTAAATTATCGAATTTCATCGTTATGTACACTGGCATTTGCCATTTGTTCATACTTTTTACCTGTAGAAGTCGCCTATCAAAAGTAACGCAAATATCTAATGCAAATAAATAATTGTCTTGTATATAAATACATATTCATGTACCATGTATGTCAGAGGCAAAGTGCAACCATTGCAACTTGCGCACAAATCTGTTCGCGGTATATGTACACAAGCACAAATTTTTACATGATGTATCTGCTCTTTGTGAAACCCAGGCAAGAGAAAGCAATGATCCGTAAGATTTCAGTACATGGATATCAAATTATGCATAATTTCATATCACACAGTGGTCTCGCGATATTTGTATGCAATGAAGTAGCGTTCCAGTGTCAGCAACATCACAGCACTCAGGTTTCCAAGTTCGCTATGGGTGAAATTCATTATCTGGACGCACACTGTGCATTTGGGGTTCGTTTACAGAATCCCAAATGCGGATAAAACGATTTCCTCTAACACCTTTGACACTCTATCCCACGCAATATCCTCCATTCTGAACAATTACCGCGACAGTAAAATCGTAATTGCTGGCGATTTTAACGTTAACAATGAAAACTGGCTGTGGCATTCTAGCCATGCAACTCTGAAAGGAACCCGACTCAGACATTGCGACAATTAAAACTCAACACAGCTTATGATTGAGCCAAGACACATTCAACCCGCTGATGGGTTGTAAAAAAACACACTAGGTCTTTTTCTTACTTTGCATTCTCAGAAATACGAAGCTAAGATACGTGCACCTTCAGGAACTCGGGAACTGTGAACTTTTGCATACTTTTCCTATGAGAATCATCGGCACGCATTTTTTTTCCAGCCTCGAAACGTGAAAATTTTGAATGTGATAAAGAAAATTTAGCATATTTGAGTAATTTCCGAGGCACTGTAATTGGAAAGTATGTTTCCTTAGTAATAACTTCACTACCGCTGCAGAAATGATAAGAGACACTATCCAAAATGGAATGCGGACTTACACTCCATTTAAAAAATCTCGATTAAACTAAAATACATGTGCTGATTTTGTAATACTTGCAGAGATGTAGCCAGATCCAGATAGGGAGCATTTGGCGTCTTATTATTTGTGAGCGTTTGTAGCATTATGCTTAACTAACAACACAACGACAAGGGCTCTGCAGGGATAAAAGCGTTCCCGGCACACTAGTTCTGGAATTGTATATAGTACAATATGCTTGTTCGACTCGACAACTTTTAGTCACGTTGCGCGCCTTTTGAGCGATCTACCAATAGTGGTCTTTCCCACCGTGCTTGATGCGTCTACTTTTAAAACAAACGTGGACAAACTCTACTTTCCCCTTTCATCCTTCTTTGCCGATAACCCTCTAGCCACGCGCCTGTGCGTAAACGGAACATCTCCTAAGCGAGTCGATGTTTCGCGTATAACTATTTTTACCATTGCTTTGTGTAATGGCGACAGTCGCAAACAGGAATCTAAACAGCGGAAATTTGGCACAAACAACCCATGATCGCTTGTTTGGGTTTTAAGAATTATCACATTCTGGCATAAGTAAGCGTAACATGTTATAGAATAACGTTTGTACGCAAAAGCAAAAACCAAGCGTATAGTCGTGCTGCCTCATAAGAAACACGAGTAGAAGATTTTTAAGTTAAGTTGCATTTGATAAAAGCTAGATGGCAAATATGCAAAAAAGAATAGTTAAGCATCTGTCTGGGAAACTCCAGAAAATTTTCTGCATTAAAATGGAAATAAAATTTTGCTCATAATTTTTGTAACAAAGAAAATTACATTATATATAGAGCAGAGTTTTCAATAAGGCCTTTAGCTTTAGATGCTAGTGCTTTAAGATTTTCTAGAATTTATTTCTAGGACTAAACAAATAAATAATGATAATAAAATTATATTAGGCTCGCGGCGCGTTTTATGTACTCACGGCAATTCATTTATCACACTACCGTAGGGTAAAGTTGTTATTACAGGCTATTATTACTCGTTTGTGAGTTGTACATTTTGTGGAGATTAATAACTGTGTTGCAGTGTTTAAGTAACAATTAAGTAGATATGCGATAATTCTATTATTTCTTAGTGAAAATGATTAAAATAAATATATGAAAAATAAAACATTAATTCACATAATAACATAATAAAACTCCGATTCAAGTAACAAGCAGGTATTATATGTACGTTCAACGTCACTATGCAATTTTAGTGAGAAAGAGTCGGAAGATATAGATTTTGTCGGTAATAGTGACTTTTGGGATGCGCTACATTGGAAAAAATTTTTGTGTGATAACTCATGCTTTTTTTTGTGGGATGAGTCACGCCTTTTTTGGGTTTTGGGGTGAAAAAAGGCGTGGTTCGTCCTATCCGAAGGGATGAATCACGCCTGTTTTGGTGTTTCCGCCCACCCGAAGGCACCCGAAGACGTCCCGAATGGCATTCGTGAGAGTTTTTTGAACCCGGGGGTGCGAGATGGATGTTCGTGTTGGCATCTTCGAGGATGTTGTTGCAAACTTTACTTTATTAAAACTACTAGGCTCAATATCTAATGTAATTTTATAAATTAGACCCGATAGCCTGTGTTGCTAGTGCTCAATGTCTTTTTGTTTAGTCTAAGAATTTACTTCATTAGTCTAAAATTATAATAATAACAATAATAATATAAATTGAAATAAATTTAAAATGAATGAGAATTATATCATACAAGTTCTAGGTTCTAGACTATTAGAATATAAATATAAGTCATCATCCATTAATAGTGTTAAGATAGGTCGGTAAATCAAACCACAAAAAATTCTCATAGTACAAAATTGTATCGAAATGCACAAGTCAAAACCGCAAAAAGTTCTCATAGTACAAAAATTGCCTCGAAATGCACAAGGCACAGCACATAGCAGGGTAGGGTATACTTCGTTTCCAACATAGGTTTGCAACAACATCCTCGAAGATGCCAACACGAACATCCATCTCGCACCCCCGGGTTCAAAAAACTCTCACGAATGCCATTCGGGACGTCTTCGGGTGCCTTCGGGTGGGCGGAGACACCAAAACAGGCGTGATTCATCCCTTCGGATAGGACGAACCACGCCTTTTTTTACCCCAACACCCAAAAAAGGCGTGACTCATTCCACAAAAAAAGCATTAGTCATCAAACAAAAATTTTTTCCCAATGTAGCGCATCCCAAAAGTCACTATTACCGACAAGATCTATAGTGACGTTGAACGTACATATAATACCTACTGTAATGAACGTTAAAAAAGTCATATTGTAACATACACAAAAAAACTGAGAACATCCGAGACTCAAGGACATTCGTCTAAAGTGTTATTGACAACGACTCCAAAATATATGATTATTGAAAACGCCTCATTTGTCTCCTTTGATCTATGCCCATCTTGTGTAGTTTCTAGTAAACCTACCTAGTTTATGGCTTTCTAGTTTCAACATTCCATCTTGTTTATATTTAGATTAATAGGTAGAAAGCCTTCAAAAGGCCAAAAATCGCAAAATTTAATCATTTATAATTGTGAGGGGGTGTGTACATTTTTATATTTTTAGACAGAAAATGGATCTTGATGTGAAGAAGGTCTTGTTTATAAGAGGTAACTAGAATACCTCAAAAAAGTGAACAAAATTAATCCTTCTGTGATCACTTATAACTTTGTGTGGTTGTGATAGATTCTTCCTGTTTTGCATATGAATTGTGGAATCTTTCATAAAATAAGTTTAGATAATTTTATTACGCTATTTTTTATAATTTGTGAGTAATGAGCCGAATATCGTTTGCTTCACTTTTTATTTTACTGTGGGTCTGTTATTCGACCCACTTGGCCTATTTTCAATACGAGCTTTCGTGCAAGAACTTCTAACGATTCTGCCAAATTTAAGGTCGATATCTCAATTTCTGCGACTAGAAGAAGGCCAACAACACAGACTCACACAAATACACAGGCACATACACGTAAATAGTTAAATCGATTCACAATATTATGGTGATTAGAAATATGTACACTTGCCAGTGTTTATACAGCTTTCTTTTGGGTATTAAAAACATGATGACGAAATGGGTCTACTCCAATGGAGCTATGTTGAATATGAATGGAACAAATTTTTAATGTCCGAAATTTGTATTACATCGAAATTCAATCTTTTTTTCTTTTCCACGTTCAAAAAAAGAAACGTATTATAAATATAAGGACTTCATGTAAGTTAAATTATAAATGATCCGCCTGAGTGGCCGAGTAGGCAAGAGTCTCGACTAGCAATTCAATGGTCGTGGGTTCAAACCTCAAGTGCGGTAGAGTTTTTAATAATAAAAATAATAATAATATTAATAAAAAAAAAAAAATAAATAAATAAATAAATAAAAGCCGAAAGCCTTAGATGCTAGTGCTTTAAGACTTTAGTCTTAGAATTTATTCTCTGGCTAAATTTATATAATAATAATAATAATAAATTATAAATGAGCAAATATTATATAAATAAGAGGATGATCGCACGCTGCTAACGAAGCTGTCGACCTTGATATACTGACTGACACATAAAGATACGCAAAAGTTTTTGGGGTACGACTGACGCCGACTGACTGTTGATTGTCGTTATTAAGTGGCTTTCTTTACTTTATTAATAAAGCGAAATATAATCCGTACAAACATTATAAATAGAGGTAGTAGTGGATTGAAGATATAGCATAGACGCGCGAAGGCATGTGTTTGGTTTCCTTTTCATTAGACAGTTTATGGCGAACTGTTAAGATAGTATACTTATGAAAGCAATATATCCCGTTCCGGACGAATCGCTTTTTTTGTATATTATTCACTTATGGTTCCAACATTTTTTTATGTATTTATTTATCCTTATACGTCTAATTTCTTTTAATCTTTGCTTAATCGTGGAAACATTTCGTTTTTTATTTCTGTAACAGTTAACTTTCCAGGATGTATATTTTAGCATATAATGGAAAAAAGTATGCATTGTTTAATGCTTATATATAAAAATTATTAGCTTGCTGAGTTGAGCTCTTTGTTTGTCATATGCAACAGCTAGTGCCTGCTATTTTGCACTCATTGGTTTTTATTCAATAACTTTTAATAGCCTAAATTAGGAGGGTGTTTTAATATGCATTTATAATGCATGTTTTGTTGATTGTTTCTCTCGTAATTAGCATAACTTTCATAGAATATTTCAACTAAAAACAATTGTGATTTAACCGAGCCTTAAAAACTCAAGAATAAGAAAAACGAGCTATGTACTACTTAAGTCAAACTTTGTACTCAAATTTTTTTGAGGGAGTTATCCTTATCACTTGAAGATATACGAAATTCATTATTTTTCGCCCAATGTGCACTTTGTGTTAGGACAGTGGAACATAGCTTCGCTGAAAGCTTGTCTTCCCAAAGTCCATTCCGGTCCCTAACAAAGAAGATAACACAAAACATTGTTAGTAAAAACCTTTACACAATCTTGCGCAGATCGTTAACGCACAGCAGCAGCAGCCTAGGAAAAGGCAAATTGCACTTTGCTATGTTGTTTGCAACATTCAAAAAGAAGCTTCAATGATCCCGTACAATATATATATTCTTCATGAGTGTTACATCCAGAATCGATCTAGCCATATTCATCCGTCCGTGTCTCTGTACGTTGTATGTTTCTCACGCTGTTGGTCGTAAAAAGTTCTTGCGCGTAGGTTAGCAATGAAAATGAACCAAATAAGTCAAAGGAAGCGGCTACAGTAATGCAAAAAATGAACACAACTTTGTTTTGACCCATTACTCATAAACTATAAGAGATCGAAGACTGGAATATTTTAAATTTATTTTATTGGGGACTTTATTATTTATGATCAAACATGAAAAAGCCACTTAAACCCACAAAAAGTTATAATTGATCAAATTGTAACTTTTTTCACTTTTTTGAGGTTTTTTGTTTATTACAAGGTAACGAAAGCAGAATGCTGTAAAGTGGGGATATCACAGAAGGCGCTCAGGGCCATACAAGATTCGGCCCCAGCCAAATGTGAGCTTCTCACTTGCCTTTATTTATTGCTGCTTTGGTTAATTTTAGTTTGCAAACTTTTCATACAAATATTTTACAGATTGTGGTTTCAATTTCATTTTAAAGTTATATAACTTATATATTTCTGCTTGTTGCATTGAAACTTTAAAACCTAATTAACTTTGCAATTTATATTATTTGAGCGAAGAATCAGTCGTTATTTTTGTGATTTCGACATCCATTAGTTGATATAAACATAAATTTGCTTCCTTTTCTACCTTTTCGTTCATCATGAGTGATAACAATGAAAACAATGGTGAGAGTCTTACCTAAAGCAAAGGAAAATGAATATCAACTTTCGCTTCCGTCGCAAACGAACACCTTACAGCTATTATTACGTAGTTCTACAAAAACCAATTTCGATAGCATCTTTTTGTCAGTTCACACCTTCCGAATGCTTTCCCATCGAAACATTGGTCAGTATTGAATTTGTAACACCGTCGGGGTGTGAATAATAATATATATGCAAATAAATGCAAAGAAGAAGAAAGTAAACATTCAACTAACTAGAAAAAATTTAAACATATGTTAAGTGAATGAAATAGTGATGTTTTTGTCGCACTTTTTGCCTTTGTAGCAAAAACTTTGTATCATTGAATGAATTCTATATAGAATTGAATTTCTGCTGCAGATTCTACATAAAGTGCGACGAAAATACCACTAATATAAACTGAAGTAAGTCAGTACATTTAAAAATTTATTCTAAATGTCAGAAAACTACAAATAAATAAATTAATTTTAGGCAGCGAAAAATGGTGGATCTCGCCATACATTTCTAATTCCTCTAAATAAAAAACCAAATGCCAGCTCTACAAAAGTTAGGTGTGCAAAATCTTACCAAGAATATTTCATGGAATATAAGAGAGAGTTTACCAATGCTGAATATCATTCAACCGTGGCGACCGTGATGGTTTATGAAAATTTATAGCAAAGCATAGACGCATGTAAGCGGTTAGTTGAGCGTGGGCGATCAAATTTATCTGTATAGTGTTATTTGATAAATTGTATTGATGTGTTTGATAAACCCTGGTTTCCGTAGTTGTTTCAATATATTCCAGTAAGTCGTCAATATTTTAAAATTTCCACCAAATTTTTTATGTACCAAATAATAAATAATAATAAGAGTTCATACAGATAATATACCGGATATGAACGTTTTGACCAAATATTGGATAAGGAGTCGGATGTGTTTGTTTTTGTACACGTATATTATATTGCAGAACATGCACATCAACTTATGTCGCTGCATTCCTAAAAGTTTAAGAGTAAAAAAAAAAAAAAGCCACATTTCTTTACCTTGACGACCAAGGTGATCTTAGTTTACTTTGTATTACAGGTGTGTGCTTCAAATGATTTATCTGACACGAACATTTTCAAAGTTGTTCAGCTGACATTTTTCCAGAAAAGAATTTTTTGATTTGTCGATTTTTAATACCAATACTAGGGAACACAGTCGTCATAGACAGTCATAAACTAAATAGACACCAGAAATAATTTACCACCACTTGCAATGGAAATTTTTGAGTTCTAATCTTCATTTTCCAGTTTAACCCACTTTTATTATCTTATACTTTCTTAGCAGCGTTAAACCGTTGGTTCTACTTACATTCGAATAAATAACTCTTTTCCAAAGCCTTATTAAATTCAATGTTTTTAGTTTTTTATACTAGTAAATTAAGCCGATATATATCAAATAAGATTCGATCATTGACGTTAATTCGCAAACAACTTCCGCACACTAATCTCTGTTCTTGTCACACAGTGAGTGTCCTCTGTGTGAAATTCCATTGTCCGTGTAAATCGATGTCTTCGCAGAGAGTGAGAGCGAAGTTTTGGCTTGACGACGAGCAGGTTTGTGTAGAAAAAAAACCGAATATATTGTTGAGAAATGAAAATTGAATGTGTTATTCTCATATAAAAATTCATAGAACGCAAATAAAAAAATCGCCAAAAAGAGGTATTAGTAAAATAATAATATGTGTGGATTTCTCCGCTTGCTTTAATAAGCACGTGCTATACTGCACTTAATCAAAAAAGAAGATAAATTCTACTTTTGTTTTGCCACAAAGGATGTATGAAATAAAGTAATCAAAATTATAGTTTGTGCGGTTTTCTAAAGACATTACATAAACATTAATAAACTGAAAATTGTATTACATTTCATAAGTGGCCCATATTTATATAATTAATTTCATGCAAGAAGAAGGAAAGTCTAATTATAAAATATAATATTTGTAACGTAAGTTAAAATGCTTATGAAAGAATGTACGGAATTTTGGAATAAGCGGAATATATAAACAAGTGGAATGCGTATGAAATGTGCCTATAAAATTCGAGACGATTATATTTTTAATTGTTTATGACGTCGTTGTTGGATTAATGGTCGAATAAGGAAAAAGAACATGAAAAATGTGCTTAATAGGAATTCTTGTTTAATAGAAATTTGAGAACAAATAATTTCACAAATGTGTTTAATCGTTACTTTACGTTGAAAAACGTTGACAAAAACGCAAACAAGAAAAAAAAGGAGAAATTCGAAGAAACAAAAATATAGTTAAAGGAATGGCTTCGAACCAGTAATAAAGAAAAGAAAAATTTTTATCATATGTACAAAAACATAATATATATCTTTAATGTTGTTGCATGATCATCATCAGCAGCGACGTACAAACATCGCTCCAATGTTGTCAAAGGCGACAGCTTTTAGTTATCTTCTCTTTTTATTCGTCACATTTTTAACTAACACAATATTTTGTAACTTGATCTAATGAAGTCACGGGGCATTGTGTCATAATGTTTGCGACATCCAGAAGAAAGGTTCAGAGACTCTATAAAGTATATATATTCTTGATTAGCATGAAATTCTGAATCGATTAGGCGGCGCCTGACGGTCTGTGTGTTGTTGAGACTCCACTGATAGTAGAAATGAAGATAGCGACTTCAAATTTGGTGGAAATAATATAAATTAACAGCTTTTGCACGCAGGTTGATATTGAAAATGGGTCACATTGATCGGAGCCTAAGCCCGAAGTGAAAGGTAAACTGAACGCAACCCCGTTTTTCTAAAGACAAATTTGTGGGCTTTTGCTCATTACTAACAAATTATAAAAGATAGAAGTCTGAAATTTTCCACATTTCTTCACAAAAAACTTTTTACTTATTGTTTGAAAAAATCGGCCAAACCCCTATAAAGTTGCAAGTCATTAAATTCTCTTCCTTTCACTTTTTTGAAGTTTAATGCTTATTAATCATAAAGTAAAAAAGACAGAAGATTTAAATCTCTTTTGTACATTCCTAAAATGAACATATATTATCTGCCTAAAAATGCGTTAATTCTAAAATAAATATAGTAGACACCGCGATATGGTGAATTAATTTTTTTTCCGTAATACAATTTCGATGTCCATATCGGAATTCCGATATGGACATCAAGTAAAAGAACTTGGAGAGTAGAAGCCGACAATGTATGTGCGTGAATTGTAAATTAATTATGGTGGGCATCGGCGTAGTGGGTTAATTTTTTCGTTACAATGCTATTGATATGGGTATCACTTAAAAAGATTTGGAGAGAGAATCGACAAGCTAAGGGTGTTAATTCTAAATTAATGATGGTGGACGCCACGACGTAGTAGATTAATTTTGCTTAACAGTATCTTTTAGTCAGATGAAAGATAAATTTTACCCCATTCACTTTTTTGTAACAATAAACAATAGCATGAGGAACCAAAGATTTTAAAGATGGTGGCTATTTGAGATTTGGTCTCTGCCGTATATAACTTTTTTACTTGTTATTATTCGAACGTTCAAAAAGAGATTATTTTTGGAATCTAACTTTACATGAACGATGTCTGAAGAGGGATTTTTTTTATGTAATAGGTATTTGCACGTATTTTAATCAGCAACATCTATTCCACATCTAAAAACCATAAAGTAATGAGAGGTATTAAAGAACACAACAGTTAAATTCGATGTTTTTGGCGTTTCTCTACATAAAATAACAGCTTTTCATTTAGTATTGTTGGTACTAATACGTATATTCTAAATAAATATGGAAGTATGAATGATATTTAACCATTAGAAGTTCGCAGCTTCAATTCGAGATGAACTCAATTTTATCATTAACAGTGATATACCTCTTTTTGGTTTCAATTAAAGAATAAGGGTAATTTACCTAAAATTAGGTCGAAATAATAATCGGTAATAATAATAAGTAATAAATTGCTTCTTATTCAAGGTAGCTTGAATAACCAATATTTTTTGAATGGAAATCAATTGTTAATTTAACTACAACCCTATTACTTTGATCAATTTAATATTCCTTGATTTGATTTATAATATAAATCTATTAATAGTAACAAAAAGAATAGAGGAAAGAATTTCAATAAAATAGATTTAATATTTTTACAATGATAACAATAGGTAAAAATAAAGCTATACTACCTAAAAAGCAAGAAAAATTATTGTAATGAAAAAAAAATTGTAAAGAAACACGAAGGCGTGGAGAAGATTTAGGATCAAATCCACATTCAAAAGGTGATAATTTTTGCCGATCAATTAAGGTTTTTTAGATAAAATTAAACACAAAATTTAAGATAAAAATATCGCAATAATTGAAACTAATAATAAAATACATCTTATTAAAAAAACAGCAAAACTTTGTTATACCAATTAAAAGATCTTATGACTGGAAGTCATATATATTTATATACATCATGTCATCATTGATAAACATTTAAAATAGTAATTAAATTTTCTAAAATAAACATGTATTGGTGAAATAATTTTACTAAAACTGAAACTATTGTCGCAGCTTCAATTGAAGCTATTAATGTTCGTGTACTATGAAAAGAATGATTTGAATATATCGACATTAATCGACTTCTTTAGAATATAAAGGTTTTAATACTGCAAATACATATGATTGAATTACAGCTCCAACTGATTCTAACACTAATAGTCCATTTGAGTAAAAATGATTAATCAAGTTAATGTAAAATTTATTGTAGGCCCTGTAATACTTATTCAGTATAATCGTGGAGAGCTCAAAATTGCATGTTCGACATTAATCACTTCTGTTGTTTGATTTGAAGAAATGTGCTTACGAAACCCACCAAACACTTTTAGAAGCTTATGGTGACCCTGCTCCATCATATCCCAATTATCGCTTTGCTTTGAACGGTTTAAAGATAGTGACTGTGATGTCCATGACGAAAAACGTTTGCGCGATAAATCGTTATTCAGAAATAAGCACATTGACCAGTCACTTACACAAATCACAACTGTAGAAATTCGATTTTTCATAAATTCCGCAAGATTTTCACAAGAAGATTCGAGAGGACATTAAGGGAATTTTTGTCGCCAAATCATTACTTTGAAAATATTCACGTATCTAATCACCATGAAATTTCGGACACAGCTTTGTAGTGTTTTGAAAATCCTACATTTGATGGTTTGAGTTTTCATGAAGTATAGTGGAGTATAGTGGATTTTCTAAGAAGCCAAATTCCAAAGAAAGACCCACTCATGACGCTTTAGCTGGCTCAAGCAGCTAGTGACTGGCGAAAAAATTAACAGCAAATAACGGAAAATTTACCGTAAAATAGAAATAAACAAAAAAATGTTGCTTGTAAAAGTGTGCATACTTGCAGAAAGCAATGTCGAGTCAAGAGAGTTGAATCACAATATTCAAAAGGAGAATATCAATAAATATAAGTTCCTGTAAACAATTCAAAATAGATCTCCTAAGAATTGGAAATGAGATCTGTACTATCCAAAAAACCATAATCCAGCGGTACAAACTTAATGACAAAATTAAATAAACAAGCGTAAAATCACAAAGGGCATTTTACGTTGTAATACGGTAACAATGCAATGTGGAATATTCAGTTGGTCTGTATATGTACAAATTTTTTCCGACAAATACCTTACCTTCAAATAAAAAAATTATGAAAATTACGGTTAAAAGTTAATTGGCCGAATATTTATACCCTGCACCACTTTTTTTGTTAGATATATTAAGAACCAGTTTCTGAATCAATCTGATGTTTGTCTATGTATTTTTGTGTTCAACCTTTAGGTTGGAATTTTGGAGATATTTTGATGAAATAAGATGTAGTGACGCGCTTTGGCCCATGCACCAACGCTATAGGATCAGTCCACTTTTTCGACCAGTCAACATCTAACACCTTATTTTAAAAAGTCGTTATATAAAAAACTTACAATTTTCAAAATTTGTCAGCAAACTTCGCTGAGTAATAGTATTTCAACTTTCTAAATTAATATGAAAATTTTTGTTCGGCTTCTACGGTACAACAGTATAATTTTCGACGTTTTGAATTTCGAAATGAAAATTGGTTCATAATAATAAGTGGACGAATAAGTCAACTCTACGAAATTTGGATCATGTAGGTCTATTGTTTGGTTATCACCGCTTATAAGGATTCTCAGAAAAATTAACTCTTATGACCAAAAAGACCTAGTTGTTAATATTTTGTGATCAAAACTTGTTCATGATATTACATAAAAATTAATGAAAATCTATGAAAAGTGTGCTTTGCAGGAAAGTAATGTGTAATTTTTGGAGTATGACTACGAAAACAAGTAAATAAGTTTACTAGGCGAAGTGCTGTAGGGTATATAATGGCTATACTCTTCTTACCTGCTTGTAAAAAGGAATTATTACAATCCTTCAAAAATCTGTATCCAGAGGCAATCTTGTAAAACTGCTTTTAACGTAATATTGTTTAATTGCAAAAAAGGCTTAAATAAAAAAAACAAAAAAAAACAATACTTGACAGATAAATAGTTAACAGAACCAAGTTAGTAGAGGAATTAAGGGCAATCGGCACAGTTGGCATAGTTTAGAAACTACCTTATCGGTAGAAAACAAAGAAAACTTATAAAATCTAGTTACCCACGTTCAATTGATATTGCTTTGCCACAGCGAGCATATCATCCTTCATACTACTTTTGATCTATAGAAACGATATGCGCTATCCTACGCTATTATAAAATTGAACTCTTTGGGGATGTAGCATTGATATGTTATGTAATGTAATTCAGATAGTTCGTGTAGCAATTCTACAAGAGTTTGAAATAATTTGACGAGATATCAAATGATATTGAAGGGATCAGCTATTTGACCACATTGAAGCAGAATTGCGCAGAAAATACGGATGCAAATATAAAACATCAATAAATAATTTATATTAAAATATTATTGTTATTATAGCTAGGCATCTCCCATTGCAATACCACTTAAAAAAATGAAAAAAAAAACATTTGTTACACATTTCCAAAATATGCATAATAAACAAGCCTAACACGACTCTGGAAGTAATGTATATTTTATATTTCATTTAACTTTCAGGCAGACTTAGATTTTGAAGATGGATTATATTCAGAATCAAACCATTTAAATGACAGATTAAAGTTTTTAAATAGTTATTCTATTCATATGGGAATAAAGCAGGAGCCAAACTCAATCGCCGAGATAGAAGCAAATGCCTTAGCGAAAGATCGTCAAAAGAAGGATAATCATAACATGAGTAAGTTTCAGCTTTTTCCAAACTAAGCTTTAGAAATATTTTAGTACGTAACGTAGTTATATTTTAAATAACAGTAAACAGACAGTAAATTTTGATATATTTTGCAGTTGAGCGCCGGCGTCGTTTTAATATAAATGATCGGATTAAAGAGCTGGGCACATTACTGCCCAAAACAAATGATCCGTACTATGAAGTAGTTCGAGATACTAGACCTAACAAAGGAACGATTCTGAAGAGTTCAGTAGATTACATAAAGTGCTTAAAACACGAAGTATCTCGTCTAAAGCAAAACGAATATCGACAACGTCAAATGGAATTGCTGAATCATCGTCTGCTTGATCGCATAAAGGTGGGACTTATTTCAAACTTTGCGAAAGATAAATTAAAATCAGAATTTAGAATATTTTGTAAGAAGTTTCTGGTCTCCTCACCATTCTAACAACTTTTTTCTAACAACGACTTGAATTATTTTTGGACAATACGCTGCTCGTCCTCTTCTGAAAAACGGCACAATCCTAAGCATAGAAATGTTACTTTTAACATGCTTTTTAATGTAATATCGTGAGGAATATACAAAAATTCCTTGAGAAGTCGCTGTCTAAAAATACCTTCTTAATCCTATCAATTAACGTCAGTCGACACATTATTTTCTTTATTCGCGAATCGAAATTTGAAAATTCTTCGTGACTTTTTGAAAACCTTATCCATGTACGATATTGTGCTTATCCATTCATGTATGAAACCTTTGTGAATCAGTTGTGTCTGTGATAGATGAGTAAAGAACTCCTGGTTAGGCAATGTTAGGCAATCAATGCGGACAGCCGGTAGAGTTCTGATTGATAGTAGAGTTAATAAAAACTTTCCTGAAAGTTGCAAGGATTATGCACATATCATTTCAGCAAGAGACAAATGTATGTCTTTTTTAAAAGCGGTCAAGAGAAAATTTGCATAAGGTTTATTTTCATAAAAAAACTAACGCCATATAAAAAACAAAAAAAACAACGAAGGTAGAGTTCTTTGCAAAAAAGGATGAAACGGACTAGAATATGAAAGTGAACACAAGATTTAATTCTACTAGCAACACAGGTATGTACATATTTAAAAAAAAGCGGTCATTTTAGTACGCTGGTCTCAGGGAAGACTCCACGAAGTAAATCTTTGTATGTAATTGATTATATCCAAATATTTGCTGACACAAAAACGTTATATATATAAGGCGAAACATTTCGCTACCAACATTTGCACAATAAAATTATTATATGGTAGTCCAAGTCCCAGCAGAATTGTTCATTTTACGTAAGATGTATGTGTAATACAACGCACAATGAACACGTGTGTGCGATATAAAATATATGCTATACTTATGTGCACTTGCGCGTGCGTTTGCTTAAAAAATTACATATATAAAGATAAATAATAAAATATTTGCTTCTTAATGATTCCGTGCTTGGTCGTTTTTACTTGTAGTATTTTGATTTGGACATTTTCTTGTAAAAAGATTTGTCATCTTTTTGGAGAATTACTGCAATTTTTCCACCTATTTATTACAAAAACATGATCATAATTATTCTGACTAATTTCTATTACTGTGACGGGCAAAATATAAACTAGCTTATTTTGTCGCCCACATAGATTCAACATTAAAACAGGCACATACATTTCACGTCATATTGAAGAACCTATATGTAGTCTATACGAGCATAGCGGTTATATACGAGTTGCATTAGTATTATACCTTTATTACCTGCCTATGTACTAATGCAAATTTCCTGTTATCAATATATTTACGCACAATTCGTGTACATTGGTATACTTGACTTTATTAATCTCGCTATTGTAGGCATAACACGCTAAACACACAAACCGTTCCGTGAACGATCTTTTACATAAACTTCTTTAAAGTAAGCATTAAACTTTTATTATTACGCATATCTCATTTCTAACCAGTCAGATTGAGAACATTTTTTCTGCCATGTAAACAGTTAATATGTTTCTACAATAAGTTGTATAAATGCATAACTCCTAAGTGAAAATGTCACTCACGGGTGTGCAAAAGCAAACGGTATGGTAAATGTAGACATAGTTTCGGAATATCACATTATTAAAAAATCATTTATTTCTACAGGAATCATATTGTAATTGCTTATAAAAGATCACACTAATATGGACAAATATATTATTGATAAATATATTTACTCCCGTGTAACAATATATATTGTAGATTTGTACAACATTTCCATAATTTGTGTAACGGCTAGCGTCTGTAAGTCCTCACTGTCTATCAAAATATTTACAATCGAAAGTGATTATTTTTTTGGCTGTGTCCAAGTCCCACTTGAAGAGGATCGGAGGCTGTAAAGACTGTCATATGTGCCATCGTTGAGCTAACTAGTTCGGGAGATATGGTGGAGGTTCCAAATTTTTCTCCTCCGGACACTCTACTGCCAGTTACGCCTTACATGAATAGATGAAAGCTACTTACTGAACGGGCAGATCATAAGCCCTGGGCCGTTCTATATCCCATCCTACCTTTGGTCTCCTATGGTCCATGATTTGCAATGGGAGAACCCGGAGTTGGATCCGACGACCGATAAGCTACCTTCCTCTCATGAATAAAAAAACTTATTTTATTTTTACATTTATAGTTTCATATGTGTTATGTTCCTTTCTATTTTTTCTATGTATTCTTACACTATTAAATGCTTCTATTTTGCAATGCATTGAATCATAATATTACTGTTTGAGCAATTCCACTAATTTTTATTAATTTTTATAACCTAATATTTAACAATTTTTTACGTGCATAAATTATAATTATCACGCAAATTCTTCGGCTGTATATAATTTTGCTTTTCCATGTTCTCTTTTACATAATTCCATTTTATCACTTAGTACAAATACCCCAAATTTCCATACAGATTTTCTTGCAAATTTTAATCATGGAATTAAGAATTTTTACGTATAACAATATAGCCAACACGAGTATATTTATTTTATCACTAGCATTCGGCTAAAAATACTTTTGATCACTTAATGTGGTTATTATACATTCCATATTTTCATTTTAAAATATATATGCACATAACTTTATACTTTATCATTTCCACTCACTTCACAAATTTTTGATCATTCTATTATGTGTGAATCTGGACTTTCTTATAAATTTTCTATGGTAAACATATATGATTGGTTTTTGTTTCATGATAAACTAACATTTTATTGTTGAATAAAAATTTGTATAATGACCTCCTTCTTTGTCTCCAAATATGACGTCCAGTACTTTTGTGCAGTGTGCAAATGATAATCCGAACAATGGAAATTAATTTCACAAATATCTTCATTTTGCTTTTTACGCCTTCCAAACAATATCGTTATTAGCAAATCAGTGAGTCTTTAATAATCGGCATCAATTTCTTTGTGTAAAGATATTTGACATTTGTTTAAGACATATGACAATAAGAAAAAAACTTTATTTGCATATATCTTTTTCTTTTGCAATTCCCATGCATACCCGAATTTCGAAGTCTCTTTTAGACGTATACTGTTTTGGAAAAAACTTAAACTTTTTGGCCATATCTTATTACTTGTAAATATAATTTTTAACAAAACTTTTTACTAATTTCCACTATTATTCATGTTTCAGCGAATTTACAATCGCTGCTCTCGAAAATTAATAATTCGACGACATTAAAGACAACAACCTTTTCCCTTTACTTTTTTCCCTCTTCCTTTTGCCTCCTGAAGTTGGTTGTAGTTTTTCCGCCAAAATCTCCTCAATGTCAATAATTTTTTCTTTGTTTTTTTGTTTCTAACCAGTGAAATAATAAACTCATCTGAAACATGGTTGTATTTGTAAAAATTTTTACAATATACAATCACATGTTAGAGTATGTTATTATTATTATTAATATTTATAATAATAAATTATACTAACACATTCTCGTTCTTAATATTTTATTATAGTAGTTCCTACAATATATTTAGTGCTTGCATATATTTTAATCAATCTTTCACTAGAAAAAGTCGTTTATTGAGAAAAACTGGTACCATATACATTAATCAAAATATTTTGCATCATATTCTATGATCCGTTCTTCCGTTCCGCTATTAATTAGTTTGTAAATGCTCACTTTGGGTATAGTTATTATATTATTTAAGTAAACCTGTGTTTTTCCCCGGCGAGTGAAGTATTGTGCGCGGGTCAGAAGTAGAGTTGTGATAGTATAAAAGCCGCGACCAAACACATGATTTTCAAACGGGCCCAGACCCGTCTCTCTCTTTGCTTTTTACCTTAGGGTTTAAGCGTATTGCCGCTTATCGGCAGTAAAATTAATATATTAGGGCAGCTAAAAGCACAAAAATATGCTCCGACGATGAAACTTGCGCGAGTATTCTCCTGTTATCAGCGACGACCACTGCGAAAACCTTGTAAATATCAATTGAGAATCATAAACAAAGAGTGGTAAACGAAAAAAAATTCCAAAGATATAACGGAAGTACAAAACAAAGATCGTAATCTAATGTGGTCTCTGGACGTGATGAATTTCACTCGTGCAGCTATGAGGCATTAAATTACCCTTATATAGTGTAAATATATATACGTATTTTCCATTGTTTTTATTATTATTAAAAAAAAAAAAAATTGTTATAATTATTTTCAATTTCATCGATGTTCGATTTTGATCATCAAAAGACATTTCTTTCTTGGAAGTTTTAAAATACGTACAGATACACGTAGAACATGCTGTACAAGTGAACGTAAGCATTGGAATTAAATAGAATATAAGTGCATATGAAATATACATGCCAATTCCAACTACGAGAAGTGATATAAGAGACGATTGAAGTGTGAATTAGTGGAATTGGTTTTGCTCGGGTTCGTGCTTCCTTTATTTTTGTTTAAATGACATTTTGAACAAAGTCAGTGAAAATGTAGAAATTGGAAGTAATTATAACAATTATTTTTTTAAAATAACAATAACAAATATATATATAGTCGAAATTATAGAGAATAGTTGTCACAAAAATATTTTTGGGAATAAATAACTAGACATATAGAAAAATTACGTTAATTATCCAAGTATACAGCAAATATTTTTATAAAAAAAAATGGTCAAATGAAAATACCAAACAAAAGTAAAAACGTTCAAAAACGGAATAACCAAAAAGTAAGTATTCTATTGTTTACGTTCTTACATATAATTCCTCAAGCAAATGTACGCACAAGCGCGCACAAGTATTTCTAGCATATATTTTAATATCGTACATATATATATATATATATGTTTTTTCTACATAACTTCCATATTTTTAGAAGGGTACAATAAATCGAACAGGGGTGGTGTTTTAATTGTCATTTCAGTAGGCTTTCCTTCGTACTTGCTTGAACTTCTGACATCATCGGATGTTGAATTGATTAACATAAGAGTGAAATTGGGTAATACGAGTATGTTCGTTATTTGTTCGCATATTCCTTCAAATATAGATGTTCCTGTACGTGATATCGTTCAACTGTCTAAAATCGGATATACATCTCTAGTTACACCAACTCTTCAATACTCGTCGGTAGTTTGGTTTCCTAGTTGTAAATGCCATGTTGACCTCTTGGAGTCTGTTCGATGAGACTTCTTGATGCTTGCTTTGCGGGGTTTGGGGTGGGATCGTGCCCTATCTCTTCCACCGTATAATAATAGATTGAAACTCGTTTTATTTTGCCTACTCTTGAAAAAAGTCGTCATATGTTGGGTGTAACTTTCCTCTTTAAGCTAATAAAAGGAGATGTTTATTCGCCGGCTTTATTAGAACTTACTGATATTCACATCCCCAGTAGGTTCTCAAGACATTTTGTGCTCTTGCACCTATCACAATGCCGTACCAATTATGAGTTGTTCAATCCGCTTTGGGTAATGTGTAAAATGTTAAATGATCATTACCACTTACTTGATCTGTCCGGTTTGTCTATTAATAATGTGAAAAGCGTTATATTGCATAAATAATTTTCGTGTCGTGTACAAATACAGATAATTTGAATCCTTTGTATATCATTTTTTCTCATTAGTTGTTATTATAAATAAGCACATAATCATCCATCAATATATATCCCACTATCTCAATTCAGGGCTTAGATGAATTTAGTTATATATTATACGTTGATCTCATGTTTATTTTTATTTAATTTTTTCTTCTTTCCACTATATTTTAAATTATTTTGTAGCTAATTCTTTGTAGCTAGCATTCGGCTAATGATATGTTCTGTAGCGGGACTTTATTAAGTAAATAAATAAATAAATATAGTAATATTGCATGGGGACTTTCCGTCACGTCACTTGGTCTCCTAGTGACAATTTCGGCTATTTGGTTTCTATTACTGTGTCCAATGGGACTGATATGTTCTTCAAGGAAATATCGGACTTGACGCTTCTCCAATATAATCAAGTTCCAAATTGTAATGGTAGAATCTTGGAACTGTGCTTTGGAAATTTTTCGAATATAGTTGTTAACCGTTGTCCATCTTTCAGTTTACTTGAGAAAGCGTATCATTCATCACTTAGTTATTTTTCAATGCCTGCATGGTAATTTTGGGAATAATGTAGGGTGGGTATATCATACCAATTGTCAATGTGGTGTTACTCTTAGTGTAGGTTATGCTTTTAACTGGACTAATCGCTTGGGAAATATGAATACCATAGTATCTGCGTTGCATAGCTCACTATTTTCAGCTACTTCAGTAGCAGTTCCGATCAGACAACCATCTAGACGGAGCACTTGAGTACCGTGGTTTAACCAGGTTCTTAAATACTACAAAAGTAAGAAGAATAAACTTTTTAAAAAGTATTTGAAGAGGGGGCCTGCGTATCATTCTCTTAAACCATCTCCCGCTATTTCAACTACAGGAAAAGCGTCGCTTCGTATTAACCCTAAATAGTTATTTAAGTTTATTAAACGTAAGACAAAAGTCTACGCGCTTCCTTCATTAATACGTATAATGTCACTGGTACCTGCGGTGATCGTAAAACTCCAAATATCTTTGGGGAATATTTTCATCCTAACTTCCTTACGGACGGTTTTGCATCTATAACATATAAATGATTCTATTGGGGTTCCAAACATTTGAGTAGGATGAAATTCAAGGAGTAAGATCGATTAAAGCATAGTTGCGTGTCTGGGCCAAATGGCATCCCGCCATGCATTCCTATGTCGTGTGAAGCAGAACTATGCGGTGTAATTTCTAATATTTTCAATCTTTCTGTGAGAGTTGGTGTCTTTTTATTATGTTGGAAAAGTTGCTTTCTGATTCCGTTGCACAAGAGTGGGAATAGGCACTTAGTTGAGAACTAGAGAGATATCGCAAATTTCAATGTCATACCAAAACTCTTTGAAAGGAGTATTACTAAACAATTAACATTCGCTATTAAAATATCTATCTCTCCGTTTCAGCATGCCTTCCTCAAGAAAGAATGAATTATAACGAACCTGTTAAAATTCTCATGCTATTAAGGTGCTTTCGTATACCTCACAAACGGATGTTGTACATACGGATTTTTGCAAGGCTTTTGATACAGTTATTCATTATTTACTGCCCTTTGAGCTTCAATCGTCTGGTTTCGCATCACAATTATTGAAATGGATATCCCCCTATCTGCAGTTAGATCCTTTAGAGGTACCGCGGTGAAGTCACTTACGACCCTTGCTATTTACGCTTTATACCAATGATCTGCCATCGGCGATTAAACCCAATTATCTACTAATTGCTGATGATGTTAAACTGTTCACCTCCTTCAAGCGCTCCTTAATACGCGTAATTTAATCTACTAACTAATGAATTTAAGGTAGTTTCCGTTTCGCAAACTGAACCAGCTATGTTGTCGCCATGTTCCTACTTGAGAGCTCTGCTCTAATAGTTAATTAGTATTAAAGATATTTATAAGATTTTTGTTGTTTAAATGTGGTCAAATAATTTTGCTGCACATAGTATAGCAGCTAGATTTTTACCTTAAATTAATTAGCATTTTGCTTATCTCTTTATGTATTGTGAATATATTATACATTATGTTTTGAAAATTCTACTTTCACCGTTATGAATCATTAGTTGATGTTTTTGTAGTCGAGCTGGATTAAAACAAGTAAAAAAGTTATATTCGGCAGGGACCGAATATCGCATACTCCCCACTATGCTTTTCGCATTCTACTCTCCAAGTTCTTCTATTTGATAGCCATATCGCTGGTATTATTAAGGAAAAATTAATTGTTCTGTTTACCATATTCATTTTAAAATGAATGCATTTTGAAGTAGATTATATATCTTTATTTGAGAAGTGCACGAAATAGTTTTAAACATTCATATGGGCGTGGCCAATTTAAAAATTTCTGACTAACGAGTCAAAATCCAAATTTGAAAAAAAAAAAACGGAGTTGCGTTCAGTTTACGTTCCACTGCGCGCTTTTGCTGTGACCAATTTAGCCTATTTTCAATACCAACCTGCGTGCATAAATTTCCAATGTTTTTCCCAAATTTGATGTCAATATCTTAATTTTTGCGATCAGGAGAGTGGCAACAACACACACCATACAGAAGCACAGCCACCCAGGCAAGCCGACGAACAGACATGGCTAAATCAACTCAGAATTTCAAGCTGATCGAGAATATATATACTTTATAGGGTCTCTGAAGCTATCTTTGGGGTGGTACATACATTATGGAAAAAAACAAAATGGGTACCCCTCCATCTTACAGCGGTGGGTGTAAAGGACCCATGTTCATAGCGCCTCGTCTTGCACGTACATTTTGCACAAGATTAAGCAAGTATGCACACTTCAGTTTTTTTTGGTTTTTGCTATTGTTGCGTGTGTTTCGATTTCATATTCGCGATGTAGACTACTATTTAATAATTTTGTTACGCAAATGTGGCTAGCGAAGTGTTCTATCTTGCATATCTGATGTTTATGGCTAACATCAAATTAAGAGCTTCTTCTGGAGGAAAAAACTTGATTTTAAACGATATATTTTCGCATGCTCTTGTCGTATAAGAATTTTTTACGAATACATGTTTCCCGTTTCTTAATCAACCCGCAATGTGCACCAAAAAAATAAATGCGTATTAAATCCGTTCAGTAACATAATAAGTGGTCATCCGACACTCGTATTCTCATCTGAAAGTTTTGTTATAAGGTCTAAAATGAAACATGTTTTGTAACCAAGATAATTATTAGGGTAAAGTTTTTTTTTATTCTTTGTCTATCCTATATTAAATACATGGACAACCAGGTCACAAGTTTCTTCGGAATACATTAAATGGATAATATTATGCAACAGAGGACTAGATATGCAATTAAAACGTTTCACTGCCTTTAATTAAAAACTTACTTTTGTTTTTGATTGGATTTCTCTTAACGCAACGACGGTAGCGATGTCAGCATTAACAGCTCCTTGATTTTCTCCTTTTCCACTCGCAGGAATTCTGACAAACGTTTTTTAATCAGACTTCATACTAAATTAAATGCTAACAATCTATGAGCACGTACATTATGAGTTTGCACTTTCGTATATATGCACCTGTTTTTGAATCGTACTGTGGGAACCTGAACTGGCTTCGGTGTGAGCCATCGGCTCGGAAGCCGCATTTTGTTGCAATATTGGGCTAATCATGGCATTTGCGTGGATTCACGAGGTTGGTATAATCGTACTAAAACCAGTAAACAAATCATATTAGAGTGTGCTACATCGCCTGACTTTCCTCACTCAGGTGATACGAATAAATTCATTTGTCGAAACCCGCGACCAGGAATAATAAGGTTTCCTTATCTATTATGGTTAGCCCGTTATCGCTAGCAA
The DNA here is from genome assembly GCA_000688715.1 of Glossina pallidipes. Lineage (NCBI taxonomy): Eukaryota > Metazoa > Arthropoda > Insecta > Diptera > Glossinidae > Glossina > Glossina pallidipes. Next base: position 649,218 of record KK499828.1, read on the forward strand.
AAGCCTGTGGTTTCACGTACTCGGACGTACCTCCGATACATACACCATTAGCAAGAGTGGCTTTACACGCTATGCTCGACTTTCTTGGTATCAAGGAATCTGACCGTGTACTCGTGGTTTTCCCAAATATTCCATAAACGAATTCGCCTGGCCACTTGTCATGTTAGTTGTCCTCTTTGATGACGTTGTGCACAAAGTTCTTTATAAGTTACCGTTGTCTACGGACTGGTCTGGGGTTTTAATGATGTTTTCAGGAGCCGGTTGCTTTGCGTGCTCGTTTCAATTGGCTGTCACGATAATACGTCATTTACCACATTTTTTTTGAAGAGTGCATAACATACACAAGCTCTAACGCGCTTCTTGCAAGCTTGCACATAAGTATTTACGGGATTAAAAGCAGATAATCTTTGCAAATCTACACTTTTCTGAACTGCGTATGCCTGCTCATACTTTACTAGCAATGACGGCTACTTTACAATTAGCGTTATGATTAGTCTCTGCTCAATATTCGAATTTTTTGTTAGCACTGCTGTCTGGTTGTAGTGCGAAAATTTTAATTAAGTGCAGGCATGCCAAGGTAGGCGACTACGTTTGGTAGAATGTCATAGAAGATCCGCTATTCATTTCCGAGAATTCACGTTTTCGAGAAATATGCTCAACATCTAGAAATCTCTGCAGGCTCTGAAACAAATTCCCTTTACAATAATACCATCCTTATGATAACCAAAGTTTTTTGAACGTCGTCGTGCCATTTATTATAGCAATTTCGTCCGTAACGGTCTAGAGCTTCCGATTATGGATAATGATAAGTATTTGATTCTTCGATTTGATTGCGAGCATTGGGTGGGAAAGTAACGAATTGTCGTAGCTCCTTTTATTAGAAGTCATTGAGGCGATGGTGCTCTTCCACGTAGTTCGTGCATAGCTCGCTGTTTGTATTTTCGTTTCCATGGATTTGTGCTTCTCTTTGTCTCTTCTTTCCAGAATAGTCCGTCGACACTGTATTTTAGTGGGCGGCGTCAAGCGTGACTCGGATTTTCTGCTTTTCCTCTGTTAACAGTTAAAATCGTGTCCTAACACGACGGAAGCGATGACGTATGTTCTGAGTGACTTGCTTAAATCTTCTGTTCATCTGTTTCCTGAAAGGAGACTCTTCCGATCTCCCAGCTCAAACGCCCTTCATTGCGTGTATTTTATTCGTTCTTTTAGTGATGAAAAATCTCTGCTACAAGCATATCGCAAATGTCTTGTCTAGTCGAGCATCTATCGATCATGATCATGTGGTGCAGGAAACATCAAAGGGCGAGGACTTCGCTTTTAAATGCACTTCCTTTCTAGTTTTATTGTCGAGACAATGAATACAACTGCTGGACAGGAAAAATATGGCCGTTTTATTAATTTTCAGCTTTTTCATCTAGGATTATAATTACCACAAAATGATGCCACCGTTGTAATCGAAGGAAAACTTCAGTAGGTGGCGCAAACTTCAGCAAGCTGCATTTCCTAGAAAGAATAATACCGTTACTATCTCGAGAGTGGGATAATTTTCAACGTTGTGCACAGGATTAACATATACGCAGCCACACGCATTATCGTGCTTTGATCGTTTAAGACCTGATTGTTCCATTATAACTTGTGATTGCATAAGCAGAGTGAATCGGCACAGGAAAAGTGAAACGGCTCTATATTCGTTAGCGGCCTCATAACGTTTTCATTATTTTGATTTATATCCAGATAGAATTTGGTCTCGCTCTTTGCTAGCAATCTTACTTTTTTGTTTGAGTTCTCTTAGTCGGACTATTCAATTTCCAACGCGTAAGTCCGGCATGTTCTTCGACTAGTAGCAATTCCGTGCTGTGAAACTGAAGAGTCGGGTTTCGAACGCACTTCTCTGTTGTGATGATAAATTCACTTACTAAGAATCCAACCTAGTCTATTACATAAAAAATGCAACACCGGAACTTAATAACACATGTTTCTTTATCACATCCACAATGCCAAGCAAGTAATTTTTTTTGATTGGCTAGTAAAATTTGATAATATTAACCTTTCTTTAGTGTAAATACTGTATCAGAGATTGGTTTTCCCACAGATGGTGACTTGGCCTTCTATGCAAAGTGTGGAAACACACAATGAAATTTAATAAAAATCATTTAGCGAATCCTACGTTTTTCCTGCAGCACGCCACGCTCGGGGCCGTCAAGTTTGTCTTGTAGAGTTCGCTACATTTGGGATTGATTTAAGAAATTTTCATTTGTAAGTTGTTTCCGGAAAACTCGTCAAACAAATTACAGAAAATTTATTACTAATATCACTTACTAGTATCACTGTGGCTGTGTTCTTAATATTCTTTTTATTACATTTCCACGTAGCTTTCGCGCAGCTCTTACAGTGGTTCGTATTTCGTAAACGAATGACAACAGTAGCCTTGATTTAAAGACAGGACTTATTTGTTTCCGCGCTCTTAGTAATTCTTCTGTATCAGAACTTCCTCATTTTTGTTTTCTCTTGTTGTTGTAGTTCCTTGCAATTGGCTTCGGAAGTTTTTACTTGTTTCCAAGTTTTTACTTTTTTCCAAGTTTTTACTTCTTATTTGCGTTGTCAGATAAACCTACAAAAATTTGAACGTATCAAAAAATCAGCCGGACCTAGCGAAAGTTAATTGTTGGGCAACTATTCGTTCAAACACTTTAAGTGAAAAAATCAACATAGCAATGCTTCCGCAGTTTTCAACGAGATATGAACTTACGCATTTGTACAATGGAATAAAGAAGTTATACTTCCAGTACAAGGTGAAAACATTAGTTTTCATAGAGAAGTTAAAAATTTAAAATAACGCCACATAGTTCATCAGTGCATGCCTTGAGACAGCATCATGCATGCTATCAAGTTATAGCGCACAGCTACACTTTAACGACCTTAACCCTTATAGTACGTTACACTCCGACATGATTAAGAAGGAGTCGAAATAGAGTTTATTATTTAGTACGGGTCGATATGAGCAGAAAAATCCCGTTAAAAACGTCCCGCAAAGACCTTTGTGATTTTTTAGATGAGCACAATGTAGTCTGAATTATCGCCGATGTGCGTCAAATTAAAATTTCTCTAAACTGCAACAATATGAGCGCGTTCTAAAGTTTTAACGATAATAGAAATATCTGGGGTTGACAATGCAGAAACAAGTCAAAGATATATTTTGATTAATAATTTTCCTTCTAACAGCCGTAAACTCAATCTCTGCAGGAGTTCGAAATTCAAATAAGTAAGACGAAAAGACAACCGGCTATTAAAACACCACGGCTAATTGGATCTAATAGATCTTTATTAAAATGTAGAGGCTGTGGAGAAAACGCTCAGGTATAGAATGCGGAAAAAATATCTGTGAAAGTTAAGTTAGATAATTTCGTGCTCGATGAATGTAAGTAACTTGAGCAAATGTTAGAGTTTAGGACCCTAATATGATATGATGTGTGATAGCCACTGGGTTTGAAGTGTAACACTGCTTTTTGTAGGTATCAGAATTAAAGAGTTAGTGTTTCGAGGTTCGTCGCTAGGAATGATTCATTTTATTAAAGATCTTTGTAACCGCAATGATTTATTTAAAATATTTGCAGTTGGAACTAAAACTTTAGGGTACAACAGGGCTCTTGGCTAATATATAGATATTTTGAAAATGTTAACATGATTTGAGGTAACACGAAGCAATGCGGAAATGAGAAAAAACATATGAAACGCGCAATTTAATGCCCACCCGGTGCACAGACAGAGCTAAGCAAAGAGAAGAATTTCTTTTTCTTGGTGATTTTGGCAACAAATAGCGAAGTGAGCTGGACTCAGACTTTTTCTGGCGAAACATATAAATGTAAAGTGTATATAAACACTAAACCTTAACAAATAGCCGAAAAAATATTAAAATATAATAAGAGATAAATATGACCTCAGTAGGTACCCAACAATAAAGGAGATGCAAAAACCAATGATTTAAAGAAAAGAGTGAAATCCTGCCCATAAATATTCACCCAAATATCTAAGTCAAGAGAACGTGAGACATAGAACTTAGACACTAAGTTAAATATAGAAAGACCACATTAGCTGGATTTCAAAAACATAGAAGGGAAGCGGAAGCGAAATTGTGTGATCACTTTGATTTTACAAACATGGCAGTATCTACCCAACTGTGACCAATATATTTTACTAATTTTAGCAATTACTATAAAAGCTAACACCAATTTAACAATAAACTATGCAAAAAGTTTTAGTATTCGGGAAGAAACGTGACCACGCGCGTAGGGTTTCCGAACTTTTTATACAACCCATTTGTACAATTACTACTATATTTACTATGCTATATTTATTTTCTCCCAACAAGCCTTATCTTAAATTTTTTGTTCATGCGCTTAATTTTTCCGTTGTTCTACTTTGGTGCAACGCCTGGTAGAAAATAAGAGAAAAAAGCTTGATTCTAACCATTGTTCTTCAAACCACAACTTTTCCACACCATTCCAAGTTCTTGCCGAAGATGATTAAAAGTAGATGTTAATAGAAAACGTGATGACGCTAAGAAAAGTACTACTATGCTTATTCATTGCTGAAATTTAATGAAGTGCTATACTAAGATGTGCAAAAAATTTCAACAAATTGAAACTATCTTCCCGATAAGTTTCAAGGATTCCCTTTTGGAAAACAAACTTAAAAAACTCGTCAAAATGCGTGACATATATTCGCCTACTTTATATGATACGAGCTTTGAGTATGGCTCTGTCAAGCTAGCCGACTTACAGCGCGAACATTGTACAGAAATTTATTACATAGGAATATTAACGAAAATTAAAAACATTGTGATTGAATGTTATAATTGTCAAATGTATGGACATGATGAGAAGAAATGCTTCCGCAAAATCAGGTGCGCAAATTGTACGGAAAGGTCTACAAAAAGTGATTGTATACCTACAAATAAAACCCGTTGGGCTAATCGAAAAGAAGATCGCCAAGCTTTTTATGACATTTATCTTAAAAAGAGGTAAACAGTACCCAAGCACAAAACCAAAACAACCAACCCAAAAGCTTATGCAAATATTATTTCTACATCTGATTTATCTCTATTTTTTTTGAATCAGAATCAAAGTAAGAATAATACTTGTCTTTTAGCTCCCCTAAAAGTTTACTTATGGATTCTTAGATTCAACTGCTCAAATATGATACTAGTGTTGTTATTATTATAATTTATTTACTCCTACGAAATAAATTCTAAGACTAAAGTGGGATAAGCACTATAATACTAACACTATATATGGTAGTACAGTTCCCGAAAAAAATAGAAACTACCTTTTCTCTGAGCAAGGAATAATGAAGTCGCTTTTGACATTATTACTAAATAAAGAGAACGTAGTTCTAGAGAACAACAATTTTAAGTCAAAGTTTATTCGGTTGTCAAATATTCACAAAGCGGGAACTATCAGTTCTTTGTTAAAGTTTATTATTTCAAAATGAAATTTTTATATTGATATTTCCTTAATTTAAGAGGTTAGTTAACAGATACCATTCGGTATTTTAACCCAGTTGTCAACTGCACCGGGAATAACAGGCAGATAAAAAAGCAGCGGAGGAAGACTCGGACTTTTATTGAAACTTTCTATACTTTAATTAAAGTAACGGTCATCCTTTGCACAAGAGAAAGATTTCCATATTTTTCGTCGTATAATAAACCACAAGTAAACAATAACGAAACAATGGCCATAGGTTATTACATGTTTGGATATTACTTTAGATAACCAACTTATCTTCAAAAAATATACATATATATAAAAAGAAAGTCTGTGCATCAAATTTGTTTTACGACATTGCACTGGAAACCGGATATCTTAGGTATAAAATTTTAATAGTTTAGAGTATTTTTTAAGCTATTTTACTATGTACAAGTTCTGTGCCGAGTTTCCGTTCTCAGCGCGGCATCAAAAACCAAGTTTAAAACTGGTCATTAACCTCTCGTTGCACTTTTCGACTATGAGTTTTCACATGGATGCTGGTGTCCATAACCCAGGTCATTTATTTTTTTTTTTTATTTTTATTTATTTATTTATTTATTCCACTTATACAGAAACTCAACTAAAACAAGTGACAGTCGAGTTCAAATGACTCTTAAAGTAAATCTTAAATT
>KK499828.1:658779-704767 GCA_000688715.1 Glossina pallidipes
ACAGTAGGGATCACGGCTAGGGAGTTATTAGATGGAGAGAATATTGAGGGGGTTACCACACTTGCACGAGCTGCTTGAGTGACCTGCCCTGTTTGTTGAGTAGTGTTCACACTCGAACAGCAAGGGGGAGAAGAAGACTTACTTTGCTCCTTATTATTTTTATTTTTAGGCGACGACGTCTGATTAGGACGAGCCACGGCACTGGGAGGAGATTGCCTTGCCACCTCAGCATAACTTAAGCCACACGGACTTGCCGACTTGTTTGTAACAATTTTGTTATCGACCAAATCGACAGTGTCCGAAACGATGACTTTCGACGTGGAGTGAGAAGGAGCACTAACTTGTATAAGCGAGTCAGGTTTAGAGGGGATCAGAGGTGACGTCCCTACGCTACGAGTTGCCACTTTGAAGGCCTGGGAAGGAGATGAGTGCTCACTGTAGCGACACTCATCAAACCTAGACTTAATTTCCTCAAACATTTTGCACATGGAGCCGAGATTTTTACTTAATTTTGAAAAATAATTTTTCGTCTCCGTGAACAGTCTGTAGAAGTCAATGTCCCGCTTTCTACAGTCGGAACATGACCAACGTAATCCTTTGGAAGGATCAATGACTGCGTCAGCAGTACGGCCAACAATGCCGGCACACTTTGCATGCCCAAAGCGATCGCAAAGCCAGCACATAATATTTACTTAGTTGGTGTAATTGAGTTTCTTCAATCCCTATTTTCTTTTCGATTTCTTTACATTTTTCTAATATGTATGTTCATATTGTATGAAGTTCGTTTATCATCAAAACCGTTTTTTTTATTGTTTCTCTTTTCTCTTCTTATATTATTATGAATGTTGCTTAATTATAGCTAATATGTTGAGTGGTAAAACCTCCTAGGCGTGTCTCATTTTACAATTATATTAGTGCAATTAGCTGATGTTTTGTTAAAAAATTATTTTAAAATGAATATAAGCCAAAACCAACAGAAAATATAAGGCGGTGAATACTCCTACAGTTGAGTCGCATAAGCACATAAGCTTATACGAGTTATTGGGGATTTTTATTAAGTAAAAATGATGTTCAACACTTAGAGGGGAATACTGCTTTAATATTAAAAAGCCGTGACTTCCATTTGGGGTGAAGACTTCATGTTAAAAAAACACGTTGGTTATATACTAAAATTAAATTATTTTCTTTTAGACTAGGACTAATACATGTGCGTGTGTGTTCAAACATACCAAGTCGTGAGACCAAAAAAGGGCATGTCCGCACTCGATGATAGATAACTTGTTGCTAAACGTGCTGACAAGCGTAAACAATACCGTTTATTGGTGTTTCATTGCACATTAAAAGCAAATAATATTCTAATAAAGTAAACAAAAAAATATAGCAAACAACGCCTGTATGATTACCATGCACACATTTACATGGCTGTAAAACAACAGCAAACAAACAAACTTATGGTAAAAACAGGTTAAAGAGTAAAATAAATAACAGATAAAAAACCACGCATATATATGTACATATGAAGGAACATAAGGCTTATTAAAAAATTGATTGCTTCATTGTTTCCAATGATTTTATCTTCTTCAATGTTAATCACGCCGTCAATTTTTTCAAGTGATTTCTTCCGATCATTCTTTTAGTTTCTGCAATCTTTTTAATTTCTATAGTTTTTTTTATATAAATTTTATATATAATATATATTTTTTAGGCTGCCAATATTTGCGCAACAAAATTATTAAATACTAGTTCCAGGCATTCGATGTAAAAAACATTATGAAAGAGAGTAAGAGAGAGTAAAACAACTAAAACGAACCCAATTGCTGAATTTTGTACAACAAGAATTTCGAATTATTGTACAATAAGATCCTTAAAGTAAAGTGCAGTAAATGATTTGAACTCTGAAGAGGACGATGATATGTTTGTTCTTTGGGATTGATGCGACGAAATAATAGGCAGCCTGCGAACGACGAGTAAAGAAAGGCTTGAGAACGTATACCCATGGGAAACAGATTACCGATTAAATAGTCAAGACGTCGATGAGGATATTTATATAGGAAAGAACGACTTTAATATTGATTGCGATGATAAACCAGGCACATCGACAATGTCGGTGAAGAAGCAAGCCGAAAGTACTTTTTAAAATATACCGTATATGCAATTAACAGGCAATCTGTGCAAAACTTTCATACAACAAAAAAATTAAAGCGCAAAAACGCTATATCTACATAACCATAGAGATAAGGTTTTTAAAACATACCATTACCAATATGAAACCTACGTATCAGAATATTATTAAAACAAACATAAATTAGGTATTAAGAAAGTAACTTTTCATAAGATTGATTTACCATGCTCAATGACTGCAGGGATCATAAACACCAATTACTGCACTTTACGTTGAGAATCTTACTGCACAAAAATTAAGCTTTCTTAGCCCGAAGGCATGCCGATTTTGAATCTAGTAATTGAAAAGATAAAAAGAAACGGCTCAAATTACATAAGTTAGGAATTTAAGACTACTTTTTAATATTTTATTCCTTTATATAAGTTTGTAATTCTGTATAATAATTATATAATATAAGTAGGCGCCCTGTAGAATAAATCATGTGTGATATGGAAAGTTACATAAAATATGTCAGATATATTTGTATAAGCTAATAAAATCATGCATGTGAAGAATAGATGTTTGGCGTAGCAGTACCCAGTGCAGAGCTGATAAAATAAACGAAGGGTAAAAGAAGCGAAGTGACGTTGTACAGAAACAGAGAGAAACAGTCATCAGTCGTTACAGGGAAGTCGACGGGAAAAGTCTAAAGCCGCACAGTCGTCAAGTAGAGTCAAGTTGTAAAATAATACAATTGTCAAACTTTTTGGTTTCTTTTTTTGTTATTATTATTTCTTAATTTTTAATTGCTCGCGAATTTGAATTACTTTTAAATAAACATTCGTATAATATCTTTAATATTAATAAAGCGGTATCAAGATCCTTCACGTGTATATAAAGCAAGTAAATTAGGTACTACATCATTTTTTTTAATAATAAAAAAATTATTTTTATTTCTTGGTGAGAAAGTTCGACAAATTTAAATTTGTCGAACATAAAATTTAGAATTCTTCAATAGGAAATAAACGTAGATATACACTGTTTAGGTTTTTCATATATACTTACTTACATGCACACTGTAGCGCGTACCCATTTAAAAACATAGAGTTATATATGCTGCTGCTCTGCAAAGTGGTATTCATACCGTAGCGCATATTCATCACTTAAAAACACAACAGAATTGTATATGTTTCTGCTTTGCAAACGTTTGAGAGAATATGACGTCATATCAAGAAATTATTAATAGAATCTGTGCCCATACAAATAATGAGAACAGGTACACAAAAATTTACCTGGGATTTTCTTAATCTCAAATTTGAACAAAATATTGGAACATCTATTTATTTAGTTGTTCTATCTTATGTATATATAATGTAAGTTTACGCCCTTATCTAGAAACTACTTCTTTTAATTGTTTTTCCATCTAATTTGTTGTTTATATCAAATTTGGCGTCTCTCTCAAGTTTCTCAATTTCAAGACGTTTCTTTGCTCCCGACTAACGAAATTTAACTATGCATTTACATATTATATTGTGCTGCCTCCTCCTCCTTCCTTCCGAGCTTATTTTGTAGGCTTTTTTTTCGGTTGCTAATTGTTCAATAATATTTTTTAATTTTTATAGTTAGCAATGTAAATCTCCATTATATTAACGTTAATTAAGTTTTGAAACCTATGGTTGGCGTATCTACCAAATTTCCTGGTGAATTACAAGCTAAAAGCGGTCTTTGTCGAATTCAAATAAGCCTTCTTTGGTTACCGTTGTGTAATGCGTATTAAATTCATCCCTCAGCACGTGAAAAATGTAATTTTCCAAATGCATGGCAACAAAGAATTCTTCCGACTGCAGTTTTCTAGAACATTATGATTCACTGAAAACTATTTCGTTTTTGGATATGACTAGCTACTCAGTGGATGTCCGTTGCACGTTCAGGCACGATGGTGGCCTAGAAGGGTTATAGGTAGAGAGGGATGGACAGAGTGAGTAATGTTTGTGTACGTTCGAATTAAAAGTGAAAACATTCCTGGTAGATAGTTTTAAATGCGGGTAGAGTGATTAATGAATGACGAGTCACCGCAGTGTATCCTAAAAATATAGGCTGTCTCGGTCGATTGAATGGGAAAGCTAGAAAATCGTTGCGAACGATTTAATTGGTGTACAAGTCTCTTTTAGCTCTGTAGAACAGTTGCCCTGCACGTACCTAGAGATGAGTGCCACACAGCGCACATTAAGCCTACCCTCACGACATTACGCTTTTTTTCACTAGAATCACTTCACTTGCTATTGGTAGGGCTGACAATTGCACGCTGCAGCCATTCTTCCATTTTATTTCCAACAGTATTTCGTTCGTATATCGATAAATGTGAATGCCGGTAGTATTTAAAATTATGGCTGGGCATTATCTTCATACTGACCAAATACTGTTCACTATTTTGTCTCGGTGAATAATCACAAATAAAAAATTGACTTACATCGCACTGACATTATGTACTGAAGAATTGCTATATTCTTATTCATAGGTCAATTCTATCTATTTCTTTTGCATTTACTGTAATGACAAATATATTAATAAGTTAATTCCCAATAATTGCATCGTAATTGATTGTGTCATCTCTTATTACCAAAAAACTATGTTCCGTTTCCACTCTGTCTATGTTTACTTTGATTTTTTCCTTTACCAATAGTAGTTATGTATATATTTTGCAAACCATAAAGATTTTTGTCATGAGATTGTAAAGGGTAATTTGTAAGGTTTTTTTTGCAAACACTTTCTAGTATAATTCACACATTAGAGCCAGTGTGCTAAAATTTTTTCATTCTGTTGTCTTCTATAATAACGTTTCGTAATCACGCTTTTTCTTTGACTTAGATAGCCGGAATTTCTAGAGATATGGTCATATTTGTTACATTTAAAATATTTAGTCTATGATTTGTATTCTTTCTTTTTATGTTGAACCACGGTCAAAACGGCGCACTTTTCTGTTCATTTTTTTCGGCTTTTGAGGAGCTTTTTTCTTCCGTATTATTTTAACAATGCTTCGTATATTTCACACTCTTCTCGCAGTTCTTCGACCGTTGCAGTTGCACAAACAAGATATTTATATTCACTTGCAAATTACTGATAGTTCATCAATTCCTCCATCGTAGCAATTTTTCTCATATGAAGTGTGTATTCATGAAATGATTTTTTTCTCTAACTTATGCCTTTCTGATAATTTTCTGTGTATTTCGGCATTGCTGAGACTTTCATTGTTAGTTTTGCCAGACAGAAAATTCTAAGACTAAACCATTAAAGTGCTGACATCTAAGGTTATCGGCTTTATTGAAAACTCTGGCGTACTTGAGAATTGAGCCCACGACCCTTGAGTTGTTAGTCGGGATCCTTGGCCTACACGGCCACTCAGGATGATACCTAAGGCTTTTACTAAACCGATCTGTTAGCAAAAATTTTAACATTTCATAATCGTTCACTTGTTGAGGTTCTAGAAAAGTTGGGCTCCACTTGTTTTTTTATTACGCGCTTTCACATATTTTTGTTCTTCATATAAATTGTACGCGTTTACATTTTGTTCAAATGTTTCAAGTCATTTTTGTAGCGGTATTGTGTCACAGTAAAAACAATCAATAAGTTACATGATCGTTTGCATTGAAATATTTTTTCATTTTCCATTTTGTGATGTTAATAGTTTAATCAGTTCCCCTAACTCACTGTGCTTCGAAGCCATTTCGTCAACTACGTTTGTAAAACCTGATTGGTTTTATTTACGTTCAGCTTTTGAGTTTGCTAGCACTTTTATACTTTTCTCACTTTAATCACTTTTGTCTTACATATCAGAATTATAATTTTCTTCTGCTGAACATAAATTTTTTTTGTTAAGCTTCATTTAACTTGTTGAGCCTACGTATAATGTTTTTTGTGCCTTCCAAAGTGAAAAATGATAATATTTTTATTATTGGAACTAAAGATATAATGTTAATATTTATTGAAAAATGAATAAAATCCAAGATTAACTAAATGTAAAGAATTAGCAAAAGTAAGCAAAAAAAACTTGACGGCTGTGCGACTTTAAAATTTGACTAGCCAACATTCACTTAACGACTATGCGAGTTTACGGTGTGACTCGATAATTTCTACTTAATTACTAACTCTTGTTTCCTTGTGTTTTTCTGCAACGTTACTTCATTCGTTTAATTGTTCGCTACCTACCCTCCAAGGTTTGCCGCTGTTCTACCCATCTATACTTTACGTAAATATTTATTTGTCTGTAATCTTTTAAAAACTATATTTCTTATTTTTAAACTTGTACTGTTTTATAATTTGCTTCGTCTTATTATGATATATACCTTTTTTTCCATTCCGCGTTACGTTACTAATATATTAATATTATTTATAAAGCGACATATATGCATGCTTTAAATCAGCTTGTATTTTACTTCCATTAAATATTTTTCACTGATTGTTATTTACAGTTCTTCCTTACAAGATTTCACTACCTGTTTTGAAGAAGAAATTATGGTGACAGTACGTATCCTTTCGTAAGATCAACGTCCACGTTAATTTCGAAATGCACTGATTTACTGAAGTAATGAAGTTTTGTTTGAGATTTGATAAACAGTTTAAGCGTCAATATATCACGATATATCATCTCGAAAGCGTCTTCCGGTTCGAGGTGTACATCCTCCGAGATTTTTCTCTTATTGACCTCACTTTTGCGACTGTTGTGGTATTTTGCCACCATCTTTTCTAGGTAGTAAGGGTAATCTTAACACTCTGCAAGAATTTACGAGCAAATAGCAATGTATTTGAACGTCTTCTATTATTAGGGCTTGTGTGCCTTTAACAATTTCAATTGGTGCCATTCTTGATGATTCCAGCAATTCAGGAAACGTATTCATTTGATAAATTATTGTTTATCATTTTCCTATAAAATTGACTTCTGACTCTTATTCAATTTCGAATAAGCCATTCCGACAATAATTTCTTATTGTCTATTTCGCTGTTTTCCTCTTTTCTAGGAGGAAAATCTATCTTTTAAGTAAAATGTAACTCATACACCGACCCATATACTATCTCATTTAGTTATGTAGATACATGTTGTAGATGCTATCATATTTTTATTATATATTATATTATTTTTATTATGTTACTTGAAAAGATTTATAGTAAATGAAAGTGTTCGTTTGTATCTTTTCTAAATATTTAAGTAATATGGAATGAGTTGAAATTGGTATTCATCTCTTAATTTGTAGTTTCTTCAGTTTCAACATTATATATCCACGCTTGGACTTAAGGCTATAGTTAAATACTACTTTTACAACTACCTTACCTTGTTTACGTGCACCAACATGCCACCTGTGTGGCGACAATAAGGATTATCCAGAATTATGGTATAGCATATTATTTCTAATTTCCAGTTATTTCGTTTGTTGTTGTGTCAGGTTTTGCTTTATTACGTTCTATATACTCTCTTTTCTAAAACATGTTGAAGCTTTGATTTATTCGCTAGGAAACCGGCCTATTTAGAATCTTTCAGTCAAGAGTTGGTCACGTATATGACAAAACGTTTGGATTAGACTGCGTATATATTTAGTAACTAATAATAGTGACAATTGAACTTGGTAATAATTTACACCAAAAGTTCTCTAACACTGAAATTTTCTTCATTCTCAACAGAAAAATTAAGATAATTACGACGTGTGCATCTACGGCAAACCCCAATTATTATGACACTTCCGTTAATAAATGTTACATAGTTCACTTTCCTACGGAAGTTTTAGAAATTTCTGAGGTCAATTTTAGCGAGCAGGAGATTTTTAAGGAAGCCACTTCCAACAATTCCCTTAAATTTGAACCAAACTCCTACAAAATCGTAGTATCCATGCGACTCAAAACACCTTCCTATATTTGCATACCAGGCCGATAATACAGTGCCACAAATGTTTGTGTTTTGGCCACACTGATAGAATCTACATACGTTAAACCTTCCTTTGTTCGCTCTAGGGTGCCGACCGAGAGTCTTCACCATCTTGTCCGCAAAGTAAAAGATATATTAATTGCAATGATAGACATGCATCCAATTCAAGGATTCCTCCTACCTACAAAAAAATTAAAATCCATAAAAACGCTACAGATCGCCTGAAACCTCTACTCCTCCTCTCAGAGCTCTTATGTTCATCCTAATACCACTTCCTCTCTTTCTCTCGAAAATTTCCTTAATTTGTCTTCCTTGAGCATACCCAAGAGTACCAAATGATCTAATGCCGGGACCGCTGTCTCCATACCAAACGAAAAATCGTTAAATCTTGCAACAATTACCGGTCTTAATAATATCTCTAACTCAACCCCTTTGGTTTCTGACCTTAGAAATAAATTACAAAATGACAAATATCTTCTCAATATAAAATCCCTTATTCCCTCCGCCACACGATTATCTCACTGTCTTCCAAAACACAGTCTTAGTGAGTGGCACACCTTTGGTCCGCTTACTAATTCATTTCTTATCCATGATGAAGGTAGTACCGCTTAAACACACTAGTGTCCGTAATAAATTCAACCAGCTCGAACAATATCTTTATTGTGACGATATCTCCGTGGTAATTAAAAATTGCAACGCTGTTAGTTAATATATGGGGACTTTAATGATCAGAACGTTTGCTCAAACAACCGATTTTCTAATTCGAGAGCCAGGCAAAATCAATATCTTTGGGAAAGCAAAAATTTAGTTCGGTTTAACAATGGTGACCCTATTCACTTTGTTTCTGTCTTCTCCTGTATAGATCTTTCGATCAATATATTTAATCTTAGTTGCCTGAGTACTGGGAACAATGAAATAGGAATAACGCGATTCCCTTTAAGCTATAAAGCGTCATTCTAGAAATATCCTTGAAGCTCAAATTTAGTTTATTATCGCCACAAATGCAATTGAAATGTTCGAAATCATATGTTCGGCTATAAACCTTTGGGAGAAACGAGACAAACGGTTTGGGATAATTTTTCATACCCTTAATATACCTTACAGTGTAGTTAAAAAAAAAACGCTCATCTTCGAATATAGGCGGCGGCTATTACTGGCGATTCTGTATTTGCGTCAAAAATTGCAAATGATGCTTGTGAAATGAAGACCGGTCAAATATGGTTTTGATGTCGTTAAACAAAAGACGATGGTCAAAGTCTCCTTTTGTATAGTGTCATAAATTTTTCCTTTTGTGTGAACGCCAATGAAAAAAAGCTATGGGATTTTTGGAGCCGCCGGCAAACCCATGAACTAAAATTCCAACAATTTCTGTGTTAAACGCGTCTATCGACAACAAAGTAGGTAGTTTGATGCTACATCATTTTTAACTAATCCTTTTCCCAAAGTAACTTCAGGCTTTAATATTTGAAAAGCACTTTTGATTTTTTAAATCTGTGTCGCCATTACGGTGTTTTGCAATCGGTGGTTAAAGCGGATGTAATTTATTTTCGAAATGCTCTAATCTTTGGTTCTATTGTTTTTAACTACTAGTTCTCAACTAGTTACCAGCCTTAAACTCAAAAAGTGTAGATGGGGTTGTAATAGAGCATCACAACTAGAGGACGCTATTCCATAAGAAACTTTACCAATGATGGTGTACAAGTAAAGTTTTATAATAGCAAAGCAATATTCACTTTAAAAAATGCTAGTATAGTTACTGAAATTTTTGGTATAAATGTACATGAATCAAATTGTAAGCCATGTGAACCTAGACCTCTGTTACAGAACCGATATCAAGGAGAGATATCAAAGTTTCTTGTCAGTGTTATTGTCGAATGTAGTTATTTCTTAATAATTTCTGTTCTTACGAAAAATCGTGATGTACACAAGATTTTTAAGTATTGCAAGTACCTTAGCCACTGTTGTGGTTAATAGCATGCCAGTTTAAAAGATTGCATAGATCAAGGTCGAGAATGTATTAGTAAAGAATAACATCAGTATTATAAAAAACGAGGCATACAAATTCTACGTACTATTACTTACCCTCCGCAAAATATTGGTGTACCGGAAAGTTTCAATATGAGTATTGCAGCGAATACAACTACTATGTTAATTGGATCGAAGCTTCCTAAGAATGTGATCTAACTCTGTGTTAGTTTCAATCCCTGTTGAACGCCTTTGTCCATTTTCTTGCCTTGAAGATAATAAAACCTTAGCCGAAATTTGGTGTGGAGTGTAGTGAAACGTAATATACATCGTCAAGTTCGCTATCAATTATTAGTTTGCAAAGCTTTACTTTGTTCTTCTATGGCTTAACATAAATGAACTTACTGTATTATATAAGAATATTCTAGAGTTACTTAAAACTTTGTTACTAGTTGAACTAGATTATTAGCTAAACTAGTTTGAAACTAAGATTACAACAGAATGAAGTCATAGTTAGACTTGCATTGGACCAAGTCAAGCGTTGCGTTGTGATGACTAATAAAATGAGTAAAATAAGATAAAATAAGTTATTAACTAGAATAAAGTTAAGTAAATTATGTTGACCATAGTTTTGCATTGCGATGAATATGCAAAGCATGCAGATATTACATTAGAATAAAATGAGTAGCAATAATATCATAGGAGAAACCCCAAGGTTAAACGAAATAAGAAATTTTTGTTCTAAAACACAGAACAAAAACAAAGAAAATGGAATCGTGAACAGTATTATGTAAAATTATTTTTATCTCTGAATTGCAGTGATTAAAAGCAAAAAATAAGACACGAGTAAGCGGGCCGTTAACAAGGATGGCACTGGTGGTGTAGTCGTTAAAAATTGAGGTTCTACATATAAAAAAACTCCACGTCAAGTGATGGGCAAGAAACTGACGATGTAAACACCACAAGTGTGACGAATGAAGAACCTCCTGAATGTAATGATATAGTGTGTAACGGGTCTTCTTAGCCGGGGTATAACTCAGCGATTTTCAGAAGGTCCCTTTCCAAGAAGTTTGTGAATTAATAATACTTGGACCTTCATGTCTTTTTTTATAATTCTTCTTATAAACTAACACAGCGATGTGGGGCCTCAGGGCCTGTTTCAAGGTTAATATATATTATTATTCATTTCTCTTTACGTGCCTTGCTGGGTTTTACTTCGTTAAATTTAAATTTTTGTGGTCCGCGGACCTTCTTTCACGATGATTCTGCACCTTGTATTACGACAGCCAACCTTATCGGCCAGTAAGGCCGTTTATTAGTCCCTAAATGTCGCTTCAGTCAATTCTATTGTGTCCAACAGTCCAAAAAGTCATTCAGGAACAGCTGCTAAGCTAAGCGAATCATCCTCTGTCTGTAAAGCCAAGTAGTCCTACCCTATTATTTGTTCGGCGGCAGCGATTAAACTAAGCCAGCCATCCCCTATCCGTATAGTCGAATAATAAAAATAAAATCGATTTGTCTGGTTAATTATGCACTTAAGTATATGGCTGCCGTAACACAACTAAAAGAGAGTATGTCCTGTGTAGCGCGCTTTGATACGTGCCAGCATTATTGTTGTGCCGTTACAATGGTCATTATAGCTCCTGTTAGAAGTTGGCACGCATGTTAATGCATGCAGGTGTTATATTATGTATATTGACTTATATAGGAATATGCTTATTGATTGCTTATAGCTACGATTGAGTTTATGCACAATGTAACTGTATGAATGAAAAACCGGTTTTAGTGAGATAAATCTGTTCATACATTTGCTGAGAGCTAAGTCAATGCTATATCGGTTTTAGCAATGTTGAAGCGTAGGAGTATTATCGAATGTTTGCAACACTTGATTTATGGAAGTTTGTAGAAATTAAGTGCATGTATGCATGTGCAGTGAAAAGTGGTTTTAGGAATGTGAAGATACGTGCATGATCATGCATATTAGGTAATACGCGATTAATGGGAGTTTCTAAAAACGAAACCCGTTTTAGCAGTGCGAACTCCTATGATCGTGGGTTTTAAGGGCAAAGACCATCAGTTTATTTATGGAAATTTTTAGAAATATAATCAGTTATAGAGGTATAAGCGTAAGAATTATTCAACGTATATTTACAAGCTTAAATATGTAGGCGTAAATTCGAACAAGTCCATATTTAAGTAGGTTTGTAGGTATAAGAAAATAAGTGTGTAAGCAATATGGATGCTTCGGCTAGGTAAAAAGTATAGATCAATGCGTAACAGTTAGGCAGTATATAGGCATTAATAAGATTTGTTTATGTTAACAATGCATATATCTTATGAAAGAATATATATAGATTTATATAAATCGCAAGGACTAACACGCATGTTTTTAATTATCAGAATATAGAGAGCAGAAATATATACGTAGCGGATTATTTAAATGTATGTGTAGAAACTATAGATAGAGCAGCGTATGTATTCAATGAATGTATATAGTTGAATGAATTAGAAAAGCTTAGACGTAGATATATAAGATTTGAAATAAAATGGATGGGCAGATTAGCTAAAATTTTAGTAAGGGAGCAAAACGCTTACTTACAAGTGAAAGATATAAGGGGGAAAAAACAAATCGAAGCTTTCTCGCGAAATGTTATAACTACATTACTGAATTCGAGCAACCTCTTCGTCTGTATGGAAACATTTGCTTTAAATTTTTTAAAACGTACTTATACTTCGTAAAAAGAACACTTCAAAGTGATCGAAATCAGTTTATAATGGCCTTAGTTCTTTGGAGTGAAATGGTGTTTGGCACCTTATGCTTAACCGTAGAAATGCCAAGTTTAAAAATTTATCATCAACAATATTGTGAAGCACAGTAAGTGAGTTTTCACAAAGAATGCGGAAGCCAAAGAGTAAAGATAAGCCCTAGAAAATCAATTAGAAGTGAATCTACAACGTTGTCGCATCATCCAAATACATTATGCCATAGCTGACTTTATTGAGGAACTGAGTAATTAGCAAGACAATATCATAACGAAAGAACAAAAACTGAAATAAATCTTATAAATCACAATTGTTAAATCCAGCTCCAAAAAGAAATTAACTATTCACATGCTGAAACAGACAGCAATTTTGCCCAGGACACTATTGAAAACAATAAGCTGAACAAAGATGAGAATATAGGACAGGAGGAAATTCTGCAAGAAGGCATTTTGTATTTCAAGGCGCAAATTGCTTTGGTAAATAGCCAGTCACAACGTCACAACTGGTGTTGACAATGCTGTTGAAGAACCGCAAAATCTTGAAACAAAATACACGTGAAAGGGAAAATAACCGAGTGGTCAATAATATAAAATATTAATAAGATTGTTGGTATATACGTACATATATTAGTGTAATGTGTACGAGAGTAAAATTATAGTCAAGATTGATTTAACAGCAAACAGCGTATTTCGATCCGTCTTCGCCTACGACATATGCTCAACTGTTTACTTTTCTCTCTCTTTCGCCCTGCAGCTATGCTGCATTAGAATCTACCCCGATTTCGCATGACTCGTCTTGCTCGGAGTCGCTTAGTTCGCCCCGAAATATCTTCAATAGCGTATTTATTTTTGCGAGGACTTTGGCAACAAGAAAGGGGCGCTTAAACGGGATTCTAATATACAAGAACCCGTAATGCTCGGAGCCTCATATTCTGCTAACACCAGATCGAGGGTGACGTACTTAGTAGGGGTCGCATATCGCTTCCCCAATTTATGCTTTGGCTGTTCGCGAAGATGATTGGTTTGTTCAACAACTTTGCTTCGCATTAAAATTCGATTTTGCAGAATATCACGAGGACGATAACAAAAAAAAAGGTCATGAGACCTTCTGCCCGCAGTTTTGTTTAGCGTCGTATTAATATACCATTAAAAATTCAACAACGTCGAATCCCATTTAGAATCATTGGTTATTGTCGGCAGTAAAATAGTAACAAGCTTCTTTCTTTCGCCATGCCCTTTGTTTGTTTTCACAGCATTTGAAATCATTTTCTTGGAAGTATTTGGCAACTTAATTAAAAGTAAATCCTGACTGAGCACGCTAAGGAGGCGCATTTTCGACGGCAACGCAGTATATTTTTGTGAAGCGTCCACAATAAATTAATTTTGTTCCTTTCGTTTGCTGCTTCTAGGAAAACGCAAAGTTGTAAATATTATCGGTTTTATAGAATCGTAGTGATATTCACTTTTTTTCGCTTCACACCAACGTTTATTGCGCGCATATTCGGTACAGATTCGGCATTGACTCTCTACACTATTATATATGACCACTCAAATGACCCGCTTTATCGAGATTCTCTTGCGCTATTTCCTAATGTATCGCTTCAGAATCTACCCATAACTTTTTGCCTCCAAACTTCCTGAATAAGCGAACGTGTACGTTTATGGTGTAATCGATCATTTTGTCTACCATATTTACCAAGTGTATGGTATCTTTTATCATATCAACTTGTAATAACGCTGAGCACAGCCAATCGCTTTCATCAATGTGATTTACAGATTCGCATATCTGCTAGACCGATGTCAATATGATTTTCAGTAGGTATTGCACTTAAAGCCTCTACGTGTTCCATACGCATTGAATTCCCATGTTCAATTTCTATATCAAAGTCCTGTACTCGAATCCACCACAGCGCAATTCTTGGAATTTCTTTTTTGTCCTCGTCAGTCTCATTGCGCTGCAGTTAGCCACGACTTTGATTTTCTTTCGCATCCGTAGTAACGAAATGGTTCCAAGGTGTATATCACCTCAAGTGGCTCCAGTTCTTCTTCTGGAGATTCTTCTCATTATCACTTGCAACCAGTCAAAGATAACCGATTAGTTGTAGATCGTCTCCAACCAGATGCAATAACACTCCACCAATGCCATATCAGCTTGCATGCATGTGAATTTCATGTTCGGCATTTACCTGACATGAATGATTACATGAAAGAATGAAAGCTTGGTTTTTAAATTAATAAAAGATCTTTCTTGTCCATTCGTTCACTCGAATGGTGCTTCCTTCTTTGGTAATTTTCGCAGCGGTTCAGATAAAATCGAAACTCCAAGAATGAAATTCTTAAAGTATGCACGTAGATCTAGGAAATTGCGAACTTTAGCTACACATTTTGAAAGCTGGTATTTTTCTTCCAGAACAAAAAATCGATCGGTGCTATTTTTTTTGTAACGCGACCGGGCTCGTATATACTGAAAAGAAATAATTTCTTTATCGAGAATCTCTTTTATCAAATCCGAAATTTTTTTTCTCTTGGCTGGAGGAACGCGACGTAGATATTGTGATACTATTGACTTGTATTTTGATTTTTACCAAATTTTTCTTCCCAATATTATTTAATTCCGCAAAGATAATCGTTTAGATGGTTATTTAACCTTCGCCTTATATCAGCATTGTAAATTTCGCACTCTACGGAAATTCTTTGACATTTCAAAGGCATATCTCCATTAGCAGTGTTATTGTTCTCCTTTATCGATTTCTAATTTAAGACTTTTCTTTCTTTTTTCTTTGTGAAGTGGCCAAGCAGTCTAGACCCATTCATTTTGTCGTTGTGTTGGGAAATTTCAACCTGCCTCAAGTCACTTGGTGTAACAGTGAAAATTCTGGTTGTTTAATTCCTACTTCAACATCTGATAGAGCTGTTATTTTCTTTAACGAATTATTTGACCATAATTTAGGTCAATATAACCATACCTTTAATTGTAATGGTAGACTGCTTGATCTCTGCTGTGCCAATTTTTCTGAGATTAATGTTAATCGTTGTTCACCTTTTAGTTTACCTGAGGATCCTTATCATCCAGCAATGTGCATTTCCTTTCATCACAAGTATGATGGTTCGTTGAACTGCCTTAATAGTCCAAACCCAACCTTTTCCAGCAAATAGTATGATTTTCATAAAATCAATATAGTATTGCTAAAATTTCATCTTTCACATATGAGGCTTGACTTCTCAACCGGGAGTATAGAAAGCTTATTGTCATCGTTCTACAATACATTAAATCTAGCTATTGCTGCATCTGTTCCGCTTAAGCAGTGCCGACCTCGAAATAGGTGTCCCCCGTGGTTTAATAAGACAATTAGATATTATAAGACTAGGAAAAACAGGCTGTTCAAGAAATTTTTAAAAAGTGGCTCCTCTTTAAACTATGTCGCTTATTCAGCCGCAAGGCATAGATTTAGCTACCTCGATCATCAATATTAATGCCTTCCTTCCTGAACCTTCAGTTCATTAGATGCTCTCTGTTTGCTAATCCCAAATACTTCTTTAAATTTGTTAATCCAAAAAGAAAGTTTTCCGCACATTCCTCGCATGTCTCTTTTAATGGCTCTGACTCCTCGGATGATTTTGAAATCTCAAATCTGTTTGCTGAGTACTTCTGACGGAACTTTTCGACTGCTAGTTTTGATTTATCAGCTAATTACCCATACCCCATAACTAACTTGGTTTCAATACCTAAATTTTGCGATTTATTTTTTCGCTTTATTACTCTTATACGGTTTGAAAGCCTAAATAATTACAAAAGTGTTTGAATTTATCGAAATATGTTGAACTTTTCGTGTTGATAGTATTTTGGTTTTGGTTGGTGTTCTCCTCAAAAATTGTCTTTCTTGTTTTCTCTGCGTTGGTTTGCGGTGTTTACAGTTTTTCTTTTTGTTTACTGCGTTTTTAATTATGTGAAGTTTACGTGCTGATTGAAGACATCATTTTTGAATACGTGACAAACTTTTTTGTTTTTTATTTCTTCACCACTCCATTTTATATGACATGGAGTGTTTATTTACATCATGTTGAACCTGATTCCGAGCGATTCATCACTTGTTGGCTTTGCGGGAGTTACGCCCAAATCTCATACGCCGATTCATTCGAGTGTTCCATCCTTGCCGATAAAGAACATTAGCGTTTTCTATACCGTTGGCTCAGCTAATGACACATAAGTTACAAATAAGCCGGGAAGCGCTTCTCGTTTCAGCTATACTGAGGTAGCAAAGATATCTCCACCCAATGGTATGAATCAGGCTATTCTGTCTACATACGCAAAGAATATTAATAAAAATAATAAATATGCCTCCCCTCCTAGTTATTCAAGTGTGTCCGCTGCTCACCCTGCTGGACAAGTCAAATCAAAAAAGTTGTAAATCTGATCGTTCTTAATAGGAATGACGTCTGCTTGATGACCAACTTGCAGTGTAGCATGTGGTAGGTCACCTCCGTCTTCGCATAAATCTCTTATATCTGTTCATGTTGATTGCCACCATTTCTTGTCGTCAATGATAGCATTTTTGGATCTGGCATTGGCAATTCAGGTTAAGGTATGGAGTGCTTTACCGTTGCCTGAAAAGGCATTAGCATTTTTTCCATCGTAAACTTTGCTGGTAATACAAATAATACAAATAAGCTGGTAACCCCTCTTCGTGTCGGGTATGCTGAGGAGAGAGTATCTTCTACTAGTGGTGCCATTCGGTCCTGTCAGTCTATATCTCCAAAACAAATAAACCAAAACACTAAATCGTCTTCTCCTGCTAGCTGTTTGGGTGTATCTGCTGGGCACCATGCTGCACATGTCGCACAAATTGTACAATCAAAGGTAGTCACTCCGTCTGTTTTCTCCCCAAATCAAAGTTCTCCACCCGTGATTTCTAATGTTTCTAATAAGCAACTGCTTGGTGGCAGTAATCCCTCGCAAGGCAATATCCATGTCAAGACTGGCGGCTGACGTCTCTGAGGATATTCAATTTAACTGTTAATTATCCATATCAGATGGCTAGCTTGATTTTGATTCTTAACTTGGTAATTTCAGAAAATAACGTTTTTAAAGGGTTGAGTTCCCTAAAATACAGTTGTGCGCCTAGACCTGATGGAATTCCATCATGCGTACTTAAATCTTGCGCCGCTGAGCTATGTGGCGTTATCTCTCAGATTTTTAATCAGTCCTTGAATCTAGGTGTTTTGCCCTTGTCTTGGAGGAGTTGTTTTATCATTCCTATTCACAAATGTGGGAGTAGGCAACTTGTTGAGAACTATAGAGGCATCGGTAATTTGAGTGTCTTGCCTAAACTATTCCAGAGTATTGTGACTCAGCGTCTGGCTTTTGCCACCAAATCGTATATTTCTCCACTCCAACATAGATTTCGAAAAGGAAGATCTACGGTCACCAATCTGTTAGAGTTTACTTGTCATGTCTTCAAGTCTTTTTCTAGTGGCTCTCGCACTGATGTTATATACATTGATTTTAGCAAAGCGTTTGATTTGGTTAATCATAAATTACTTATCTTTAAACTTCAAGCCTCTGGATTCCCTTCCCACTTAGTTAAATGGATAAGCTCTTATCTGCATAATAGATCATTCAGGGTTTTGTTTAACTTCACCACCTCAAATGAATTCCCTGTTACCTCACGGTAGCCACTTAGGACCCATTTTATGTACTTCCCTTTCCTTTTGTTTTTTTTTTCTTTTTTCCTTCTAATTTGTCTTATTATACTTATACTAGTTTTAATAATAATTAATTTAAGAGGCCTTTGAACTCGACTGTTATTTGTTTTTAGTTGAGTTTCTGTATGTGAAGAATGATATAAATAAATTTTACAAGATTACCTTGACCAAGAAGGAAGTAGGCGGATAGTATCTCTTCCTTTATCATATATAGTGTAACAGAAATCTCTTTCTCCTCTATTGATAGGTCAGTGGTAAGTTTTCCCTTTGAAATACTTTTACCATCGCATGTATCGTAAATCTCCAGATGACATCGTTGCGGTTTTGCATTTATAGTTTCAGCTACCGATTATCTTATTAACACTAAACCTACCGACATTCCATGTTCTTCATTCCTATTTCCTATTTCTACCATGAGCGGTCAAATGACCGCATATGTAAAAACATATGTATCTTAGTAAAGTAGATAGTAAATAAAATATTTTTCTGATGCTACAATGAAAACTCGTTCCCCGCTTTTCGATGTTGTATGTTTTATTTACTTTTATGCATTTTCATCACATTTTTTGCAAATTACAGTATTTTGTATTGCACATTTTCCACATCCGTATTTTTGACATTTTATACAAATTTTGTTTGTTTTATTGACTTTATAATATCTTACTTGACCAGATCTCTGTTCAGAAGAAACAGTATTTGTACTTATTATTGTTTTTGATGAGCATTCTTTGCTTATCTGTTTATTTTGCTGATATTCGGTCCCAAGTTCTTCTGCAAATTGAAATAAAAGCTTTAGCCTCGATATTTCCGCACCCGTCGTTTCTTTATATAAAATCCATGCATTTATCCCGGCTAAGTCTAAGATGTTGAAAAATACCTGTAAGGGCCATCTTTGACATTTAGATTTTACACTATATTTTCTGGCCATTTGATCGGTTACATCTACACCGAATTTTGTGCTGTCAAGCTTGTTGTGCCAACAAGCGTCGTTCTTTTTGCTAGAAGTTTACTCGCTAGTGACGCACTTGTAAAAAAATTGTGAACTGTTATATTTCTCCCATGGCCCGTATATGGTTCTGCTAATTTTAAAGTTACAAACTCTCCAAGTGGGATTGATGATTCTCTCCCTTCATCTTTTCCCAAATATGGAAAGCCGTTTACTATATATTTACTACTTACATCGGAAGCTAACCAGAATTTTATGCCAAATTTGTCCGGTTTCTTGGGCATGTATTGAGTAAATCTACAACGTGCTTTTGTAGGGAACAATTGTTCATCTATAGCAAGATATGCTCCTGGTTTTTAACAGTTTTGACTGTTTTCGATAAATTTATAAATCGATGTTTTTCCACTGTTAGACCAGTTAGCAGTTTCAATCTCTTCCTCATTTTCACTTTCGGAACTAACTATAAATCTCTTTCTCTTTTGTCCTCTTTGTATATTCAAAATATTCTCTTCGTCCGTATCGCTGTCAAATGAGTCACAATAATTTTCTGCAGCATCATCATCAATATCGTAAACTTCTTGATCATCTTACGAACAAGCCTCCGCGATATTATTTATTTTGTCTAATAAATTGATATTCCTCGAATGTTTTGACATATTGGGGGATGAATATACAAATGATAAAGTAAAAACTAAAATATAAAAACATAAATCAAACGGGCCAGAAAAGAATTGTAAATCATACCACAAAATATTGTTGGTTCTGTTGCCTTTGTCGAAACTATCACTTATACCACGTAATAATTTTTTATTTTATAAAATATAATTATAATATAATTATAATTTCTATTATACACTGAAATTTTGATGCTCTCTGTTCGTATCGCAAGATCGTACCGTCGTACAAAAAACGCTATGTCCTTTGTTCCAATAACAACGAAAATGCCATCCATGGATCCTAACGGCACATTTGTCTACAATGTATACACATCGATTAGATTGTGGACTGTCTAGAATTACATTGTAGACTCGTAAAACAATTTCAAGAATGCGATTATCGAAGAATATGGTCGCAAATAACATAAATTTTTCAGACGGTCAAATTACCGTTCGCGGTAGACTAGACATGGTATAGTTTGTTTTCGGAAAGTAAACAATAAAAAAAGTTGTAAATAGTAAAAAATAGTTTGTATGCATATTTTAGGAAAACTCGATAAGTTACATGATGATACAGTAACGTTGTATGCGAAAAATTTTAAACGAAATTTTAAAAGCGGTCATTTGACCGCGCACGGTAGGTTTAGTGTTAAGCTGTATTAGCTGCATGTGTTTATAAGCATGATAAGACTTTTCGCGTTCATCTGTACGTGTACTTTGAAATGCTTATCACTTGCACAGAAATGAGTTCCCGTTTTCACTATAGTTTCACAATCTCGAATGTAGCTTATTACAGACGTTGCAACTGAGTTGAGGTAACCAGCTGTTGACAGAAATATGCCCACACATTTCATAGTTGTAACACTTAACAATGTTTGTTTTTCGTTCATTTAGTTGCGTATTCATATTATTTCTCTTTATTGGTTGCTTGTGTTTATATTCCTATTTGCTTATACGTTGTTATTATGCGTTGTTCTCGTTTGCTGAGATGATCGGCTACTTACTACATTTTTCTCACATTCGTTTAGAATTTTACCTTAATGCGTTGTGCTGCTACTATCATTTTGCACTCATAGTTGTTAAGGCCTTCGCATATATATTTGACAATGGCTGACTTATGCAAACTAAATCGCTTAGCTAAACCTGACATTTTAATTGACATTTTGAATGGACATCTGCTTCGTCGTTTGCCGTTGTAAATTCTTTCATTAATTCTGTTGCGAAACTCTTCCACTAATGTTTGTTAAGCATCTAACCACAAACGTGCTGCTCCTCTCTTACGACAAGTGTTTTCAATCGTACTTCTGAACTGAAAGGCAAAAAACCGAGTAATCAATAAATAAATAGTAAATCCAATTGGAATTAATGTGCTGCTTTTCAAACTATTATAAAAAACTTCAATAACACAAATACGCCAAAAAATGAGCACTGATCACGCGAACCAAATAACTTTACGGAGCGTGAAAAGCGAAATATTATCAGAATTGCGATAAATTAATTCAAAACTGATGCTGTTGATATTGCAGGAGACCTAGAAAAATATAAGCCAATTAGTATTCATCCCGAAAACGTTCGCAATGCTTTAAGATACAACGATTTTTATATCCACAAATTATTATGATGAAACCCATTGAGTTGCAAAAAAATTATCATATAAATTTTTGAAAAAGATGGTATACAAAGAGTAAGGAGAAAACCTAATATAGTGAAGGAAATGCAAAATGTAAGGCATGGGGTAAGGTCAGTCATGGTTTGGGAGTGTACATGTACTTCTCGTTCTGAATTTTCCCCACTTCCTAACTTTATAATCACATTTTTAACCTCTTGAGAAATATCTTTGGGTTCTTTTATATTTTGTGACATTTTAAGGAAAAGAAATAAAGAAACTCGTTTTAACTGATAAATTATTATTTAAATGTGCGAACACAAATACAAAAAGTAAGTCCGGCTAACTAAAGATGTTCTTTTTTCGAACCTTCTAGTGATATGATTTCGCCGTATGCACACTTTTTTGTGTTATTTTTTGGAATTCAACTATATTTTTTTTTTTTAACTTTATCTTGAGCCAAAAAATCTTGAATTGTTACTTAATATTAGTTTTTGATTCTTAAGAAATATGTTGATGATGATTCTCAACAAGAGAACTCCAAGAGAACTTTATTAGGCTACTGTTTATTAATTTGGTGCGGAAAAGAACAAAATTATAATGAGGGAAAGAACAACGTGTTACCATCCTTGCTCGTCGACGACGTATGAGCAACTGCTTATTTCCCTCTCTCTTTTACTTTACACATGGTAATAGACCTGCCCATCGAAGAAGCAGTTTGGATAAAACCTTTACTGGAAGGTTTAAGTGTGGTTAGTGATAAACAAGTCAACATTTATCAACCGAGTCTGTATCGACATGGCTTCTAACTTCGCAAACAAAAGTATTATATGCATTAATAGTCTTTATAACTTCATGAAAGACAATAAATCCCCTTTCAATGTTCAACTTGATCTTTTTGAAAAATTGATAACAACTTTATAGGATCTACTGGTTGTGAAGGGAGTTAGAATATGAATATATATTACATACATATCCACAGTGTAGAGTGCGCAAAATGTAATATGTTATTAAATTGTTCGGAATTTAATGTCTTCCTCACAATTAAATCGATATTGTGTATATAGACCAGACATGAGCTTTACCCATTTATTTATAATAAGGGAACTGAAATTTGATTGATAAATCATTACATTTACTGGCTCAACGCAAAATTTCTTCACACTTATCATTACATCATTTTTCCAGTTCCCTCGTAATTTCGTTCTTAGATTTCTCCCATAATTGTAATACATGGAACTACTTTCGAACTGAGTGAGTTAATATGGGAGCTTTAAGGTAAGGTTCATCTCTAGGTGAAGCTACTTAGGTTATGTTTTCATACCCAAACACTTAATTAAACAGGCTTTGTTAAATTTAGTTTTTTTATTCTTCACCTCTCAGAAATTTCTAAAAGTTTTTTTTTTTCACAAGCAACTAAACAATTCAAATGTATTAGTTTGAGACTTTTAAGTTCAAACGACGCAGCTAATTTTAATCGCCGCTCGGGGGTATTACCGTCTACAACGGAAATGTAAGTGATTGGTAATAATTGTTATAAAATAAATTTGTTTCTTTAACGACTGAAAATAAAACTCTCTTTTCGTTGTTAGTGTACTGTTTTTATAATAAGATGTAACGAGTAAGAAAGTTATATTAGGTTAGGGCCAACTCTTGCATACCCACTACCATTAAAATTTTTAGCACCTAATTTACTAAAAGGTATGGTTGAGAAAAAATTAATTCAGCACATCGTGGCATTGGCCAAATTTAATTTAGAATTATCACAATTAGCTTGTTGCACTCCACTCTCCAAGTTCTCTCTTCTGCTACTCATAGCGATAGTATTGGTAAAAAAAAATAAAGCACGGCGACGTTGTGTCCGCCATATTTATTTTAGAATTGACGTATTTCTAGACAGATAATATATCTTTATTTGAAAAAAGAAAATTTAATTTTTGTGTGGGTATGGCCGATATTGTTCAAATTTTTTAAACATAAATAGCAGAGTTTTCCGTAAAGTCAATGTGGAAAATTTCAGCATTCTACACATCATAATTCTTGATCAATGAGTAAAAAACCACAAATTTTTGGCAAGAGAAACGGAGTTGTGTTCAGTTTACGGTTTGCGGGCGTGTGCTCTTACCAGTTTGGTCCCTTTTTCAATACCAACTTGCGTACGGAAACTTCTAATATTTCTACCAGATTTAAAGTCGATATCTTCATTTTTCAACTAGCAGAGTGTGAACAACAGACATCATACAAATGGAAAGACAGTGCAGTGAGGCAACCCCACAAGGGAAGCTTTTCTTAAAAGTCTTAGCAGTCATAGAAAATTATTTCATTGCAAGACGCTCTCTAAAAGATTTGTCAAATGGAGAAGTTGAGATGCGAGGGACAGCAAAATAGAATATATGAAATTAGATTAAACTGAAAGGATATCTGAGCATTCTTAACTACACGTAATCATCGAGTGCGTCTTTTAGGAGTTTATGGATTAAAGGAGAGATGTAATCTCTAAACCGTACACAGCAAAGAAATTTTAATTTGTAGGTTACATCAGGAAAAACATGCGGCTATCTCAATTCGATAATTTACGTCGGCCATTTTACGTCACTTGCCATAAATTAAGCATACATAATTGGCATAATACATATCCAAATTTAGCATGTGGGCGTCTGTACTAAACATTGTTCTGTTATTAAGAATAAGCTTAACAAATGGAATGGAATCAACAAAATAAACAAAGTGGTACTGTATTTTTATACAGTCAGCCCTTTCACTGCCTTCGCTATTCGTATGGGCAAATACCTATATCAGGTTTAGTTCATTATGTCTTTCAGCGCGCTCAAAACAGATATTCCGATATAAGACAAGATATTATTGAAAGTCCTGTTAGAGCGCTTCAAGTGCTTTGTTTTTTGAAGCGAATGCATTTATTTCTTGTTTTAAGCATTGGAAGGCACTTGCAGGCATTGCTTAGACTTCAATTTGAAACGTTAAAGGATTTTGTCTTGTTGTCAGCCCGTATTTACCAGAACCAATTTCACCACATTCCGTTTTTAAACCGTCCGGGTACGATTTTTACATTTCTGGTGCTGGTTCTAGGATTATGTAATTCCAACAAGATCTCTCCGGTACGATGAGTTTGAACCGATGTAACAGCATTCGTCTATAAAATATAAATATACATTTAATATTTCTGGACGAATCTTAATATCTTTGACGATATTTGGAAATTTAAGAACTTGCAGGTGCAACTTTCTTTCTATAGATAAAGGAAAAGCTATTACTCCCAGCAGCGCTCATAAAGCATTCAGTAGGCAGGAACATACCTGTCCAGGCATACTAGCGCATACGAGACGTTAAAATTTCTTTAGCGCCTTTGTTGCCATACCTTGCATAGCTACCTCACCAGGTTAAAGCAGCAGCAAGCTGCAGGTTGGTGTGGGGGACTTATTGTGGTACGAAACCAGCATATAATTTTCTTTCTCATCTGCCATGTCCCATTATGTGGACGTTCATAAGCAAAAACGTCTGGAATCGCTTTTGCAGTCAGAGATTTCACAGGTTTCAAGTTATGGCTTTGTCAAATCTGTCAACTAATTGTTTTATTCCATCTGCATAAGCATGTGCAATGTCATAATACGATGTTGAATGATAGTTTTCTCTTTATAGAGAATATTCTTTTTCCTTACATCACTTTTGTATTAGGCGCAGGAATCTTCTCACTTACTCAGTCAGGTGTACTCATGCTAGCCTTGATTAGAATCTGACCTATCTTACCCAATATTTTGAATCTGCGTTTATTTACTTTTACAAGGACGTCACTTACAGTAAGGGTCCAAAGTAGAGGAGAGAGTGCTCCGCTCAATGAGAGAGCTCTGGTGGCCCCAACAAACTCCTAGTTCGACATGATGGTTATCCACTTGATAATCATATTTATAATATTTACCTTTTATTATACTGTTCATCCGCCTGAGTGGCCGAGTAGGCAAGAGTGTCGACTAACAATTCAATGGTCGTAGGTTCAAACCTCAACTGCGGTAGAGTTTTTAATAATAATAATAATAATATTAACAAAAAAAATATAAAAATAAATAAAGCCGAAAGCCTTAGATGCTAGTGCTTTAAGACTTTAGTCATAGAATTTATTCTCTGGCTAAATTTATATAATAATAATAATAATAATATACTGTTCAACTCATAGGGCAACCAATATTTAAAAATTTTTAAAAATAAAGACGCTACATATGCTAACGTAATTATGCAAGTTTTTCCCTGTTGCTTTGAAAATAAAAAAGAAGGCTTATGGAAGGCGCTCACATTTGCCTCTGCTTTAAATTATGCCTCGTTACAATAGGTCGAACGAAAGTTCTTACGCACTTTTGGAGCAAACATGATATGCATGGTTCGTTTGTCGACACAGCCGATTGAACTCTTTCAGTTGTTAGTGAGGCTACAGTTTCTAGGAGACACTGTGAGGAAATTCCGTGAGTTCCCTCCGCATCGCTTAGTTCGCATTCCACGGGCGCTCGGCGTAGAGGATCGTTATCAAAAAATAACCAATTTTTTCTGTAGTCTCCATATTCAGAGTTAACACCACATTACTATGATTTTTGGCTAGAGCTTTTGAAAAACTCGCCACCTCTGGAAAACTATTCATGCCTTCGCAATATTGGCATCAAATAGCTCGGTTGGCCCACTCCACCTCAACGTTGTGTACAATTAATTGTTCCGTATAAGTAGCCAGTCCTTAAAACCTTAGAGTTTTTTGGACTAAAATGTAAGCTCTTGTTCCCTCTACTTTTTCCAAATAACGTCTCCTTTACACTTCTTGGACTGTGAAGGACACCAATCTTGGTTGGCCTCAAATTAAATTTGTTTACCAGTATGGGGTGTACAAGGAGAAATGTTTACGTTTTCCGGAAAAAAACATAGGGTTGGCACGTCCTTGCGATGACGGCAAGAGCAAACGCTATATGCTGAAGCTTCGTTAATCAGACCTCGTTGGCGAGATGCTATTCCAAGATAGAAGTTAGGTTAGTACTGATCAGATTGAGATTGAGATGTTCTCAAACGTCTTCCATAATTGCATTTCTGAAAGTTGTAGCTTAAACGTTTCTTTGATGTTGAGGTGGTATTATAACTGGTTAGCCACTTCAGTCCGGACAATGCTACCGTAGACCACAGTTACCGGCTCTTAATGCTTGTAAAGGAAGTGTGGCTACGCTTCTCATTAGAAGATGGCATCTCACTCCAGCTCAATCTGGAAATTCGAATTATTGGTAATAAGTAACTCGGGTCTACGCTGCTCGCGTGAAGCATTGTAGACCACATTGCCGTTATGTAGGCGTTGAATGATACCTCTATTTTTCCAGGGATATTTGATGCAAGCGCTGTTCAGACTCATTTTCCGACATTCGTCTAAGAATCCAATGACGAGCTTTAATCTGATGGAGGTGTACCAAAATGCACCCGACGCACCAACATTAATATTGCTGCAAGCGGCAAAATGCGACCACAGAGGATCATACGCTAATTATTTTTTAATTATTTTTTTAATTTTGTGGGTCCCCGCAGATTCGCCGCCACGTGTCAAAGAGATTGAGTGAAAGCCGTAGCTAGCATCGTGTACGTTTTTCTTCAGCTTTGCGAGAAAGCAATCATTAGTTGTCAGAGCTAGGTTCATCAACTTTTTACTCATAACGTTTTGGAAAACATTCCAGTATTTGTCACTCAAGCCCTTGTTCTGGCCCTTCAGGAGGCTTAAAATATCTGTCAACTCTGCATTGTCTGTCTTGGTAAAGCACCTGCCGAACATACGATAACGAGGTACTTCTTCCTAAGAAACGATCTTAAGACTAATATATTTCCAAAGTATTGATGTTGGCACCGTTGTTTTTAATCTCATCTCCTTCCCTCCGAAGACCATATTGTCCAATTCAGGGCGGGGGATATGCAACTAACGAGAAAGGGTATCTCCTCTGTAGGCATATTACCAATGTCACCCGCCGTATCCCGTAACAATATCCTGAATGCCCTTTTAAGGGTTGAACGATGTTTCTTCTCGAAGATTTAGCGGAGATGATTCTGTACCACTTTTTTTATATTAAATGGTTTGAAAGTGTAAGAAATATGATTCCACAGCGACGGTGTAGTACGCTTGCATTTAAGGGAAATTGAGTAGAAGTAAAATCACGGATTACAGTTCTTGGTAGACTACAAACGATCTTGGAGATGTCGTTATGGTCGTTTAAGCCGATGTCCTTACTTTCCCCGACACCACGAATAGCATCGATTTACTTTTCCTTGAAATGGGTCATTAAGTCGTCAGTAACCAGATTTTTGCGAAAGCCTTTTTTAGCATTGGTTGCCCTCCACAAGCTGACAACATGATAACATTGTCTGCTAAGACTATGCAAAGATCTGGCTAAATACTGACAGCACACTTTTTGAGATGAATTGGCATGATCTATACACCAACTAGCCCTTGAATATTACAAACACTGACATCGAATTTCGACCACCATTCGAAAGAATAGCATGAGGCGTGTTGCGCTCTTAAACAAAAAAAATGGCTAATGGCAAAGAGAAGTTAGGGGAAAAGAACTCAGCTGATACATTGGCTTCATGGGCCAATCATCCGTACATTAGGGAATGCAAATCCTGACTTATACTTTAAATTGTTGTTGTTGTTGCTTCTGTTGCTGTTTTCGTTAACGTTTTTGTCGCTTTGGCTGCTCTTGTTTGTGCTGTTGCAACTACTGTTATTACGCCTACTACTGAAGTATGGGGGGTACACTCATTTTGTTATAATGTTTACAGCACTCAGAAGAAAGCTTCAGAAACTTTCTGAAAAACTCTACTGTTTGTGTGAGAAAATCGACCATGCCCACACAAAGTTAAAAATGATAAAATCTGCTTCTTTTCACTTTTTTGAAGTTTTATGCTTATTAGAGAAACAAGACAAAATGTTTAAAACTCTTTTGTACATTCCTCAAATAAAAACAAATGGATACCACGACATGGAGGATTAATTTTTTCTTAATAATACTAGCGAAAAGGGCATCAAATAAAGGGGCTTGCAAAGTAGAGGCTGACAAGCTAAGTGCGTTAATTCTAAATTCATCATGGCGGGCGTCACGAAGTGGTAGATTAATTTTTCTTGACAAGCCTTTTAGTGAAGTAAAAGGTAAAATATAACTTTTACCACATTCGCTTTTTTATAACAATAAAAAAAAGCATAGGAGCCAAAGACTTTAATGGCAGTGGGTGTGAGAGTGTGGCAGTATGTGAGATTTGGCCCCAGCCGAATATAACTTTCTTATTTGTTTTGGTAGTAATTTGAATTTTTATGATTGCTTTTAATTTTTTCGTTTTATTCATTGTCTTATAGCTTTTGCTTATTTCCTTTAATGCTATACTTGCCTTAAGTATCGAAAGGTATTATCGCTTGTTGGCAGACGTTCAAAGTAACCAAATCTTAAGATACTATCAGATTTTTAATTTAACTATTCTTTTATTTGAAGCTCTGTTTCTAAATCTGCTTCTATCGTACGTTTCTGACTGTAATACATTATATTAGGTATTATTATTATTATTATTATTATTATTAAAATTTTAGACTAATGAAATAAATTCTTAGACTAAAAAAAAAGACATTGAGCACTAGCAACACAGATTATCGGGTCTAATTTAAAAAATGTACATTAGGTATTGAGCCTAGTAGTTTTAATAAATAAATATATTGAATTGATATTCTGTTCTAAAGCTGATTTTAGAATATCCAACGGGTTAATCGTTCCAAATGCAATACTTCTAGCCCAGAAAAAGATAAGGCAGTCGCAGAGAATGTGCTTTATAGTAAGAATTTGTCCAGAACTGCAGATTGGGGAGGAAGACTTCTGTAAGATCCATTGGTGAGTTGTTATTTTATGACCAAGGCGAATTCTCGAAAATGTGTGGATCATGATTTTCTCAACATTTGTTGAATATAAAGGCGGAATTAATTGAGGGTTCATAGAAGAGTAGTGTTGATGATGGTATCGTAGATTTCCTTCTGTAATTTTCTTTTCAACTTTACCTCCAACGTATCTTTGAAGATCCAACTTTTCCATGACATCATCCATAATTAGGGATGCAGAAGCAGCGTACTTTGCCGCTCGATCAGCCTGCTCATTTCCCGGTAAACCGATATGACTAGGAACCCATAACATTTTAATTTTTCCGCCGGGTGATGGAATTATATTCCTTAATTTGTTGATGGTGCTCCATCTCGAAATCGAAATATTCCGAATAGCTTGTAATACAGACAAACTGTCAGTAACAATGACGGTTTTGAGTTTGTTTTTATGGGCAAGGTTCGCAGCGTGAAGGATAGCTCTGGCTTCGACTGTGAAAGTTGAAGTGCTTTCGTGAAATATGTGATTGAGAAGAACCTGTCCTGAAGCATCTGCCCCTGCACAAGCAGGAGGCAGACTAGAAGATTTTAAGCAGTCTGTGTATAAAAGATTCCAACCGGTACTCTCCAGTACTCGGGTTTTTTCAGCTATTAGATTCCTGAAGACGTAATTTGGAGTTTTTTTCTCTTCTGCATAGCCAGCGAGATGTCAAAAAAGCAGTCTTTCAAAATCCATGGAGGTTTAACACAAAAATAGCGGAAAGTTTTTAAGGGACTGTCCAATTTTGTCTATATTAGGTAATAAATTATTTTCTTTCCATTTTCGTAATTCGCTTCGCTTGGCTAATCCAGTTGCGTTCGCAAACGAAAGGGAATAAAACAGGACGATATATATATATACATATATATATATAGGGAATCATAACTGTCGCCGTACTGTAAACGCACACACACTCATACACACATCCTCACATCTTTTTTTTCTTTGGAATTAAACCAAATCAAGGACTCGCAAATAAAAGCCATAATACTCTTTTTTTTTCTGCTGTGTTCACCGCGCTTACAATGCCAACTTATAAA
The DNA here is from genome assembly GCA_000688715.1 of Glossina pallidipes. NCBI lineage: Eukaryota > Metazoa > Arthropoda > Insecta > Diptera > Glossinidae > Glossina > Glossina pallidipes. Next base: position 689,395 of record KK499828.1, read on the forward strand.
TTCATACCAGAGATAATTCCCTTCCGCCCCATTCCTGTGAATGGCGGAAAGCGCTCCACGTCTTCGTATCCAGCCGGAAGATCGATGTATGTTTTTCTTTATGAATTTCCCGGTCTTGTACCATGCACAATTTCATTGCTTTAAATAAATATATATAAATACATATATATATATATATAGACACGTATATATTTATATGTTAAAAGTAACAGTTCTTGCTCTCAAAATGCTTTATCTCAAATGCTCTGTTGTTTTTTTTTATTGCTTTATTTATTTTTTATTTATTTATTTATTTATTTATTTATTCCACTTATACAGAAACTCAAACAAGCAACAATCGAGTTCAAATGACACTTAAAGTAAATCATAAATTAATTATTATTAAAAAAAAAACTTAGTATAAGTACAATAAAACAAATAAAAGGAAAAAAAGAAAAAAAGAAAAAAAGCATGTACACAATTAGCACAGAGCTACACCCACAACCGGTACAGAACCTAGTTGCAAATGAACCCCTAAGCCATCGCAAACATGCATAAGCTTGGCAACCGATAATAGTTAACAACAATTATTTTTCGAATCATAGTGACTTTTTAGGATTAAATACGACATTGGCAAATCTCGTGTATTAAGCAATGTTGCTTTAATGGACTTTAAAGTGTCCGATAATGAAAAAAGGTGATAGACGTTATTTAGGTTCTTGCAAACAACTCTGAGCGGGTTAAACAGCTCATAATTATATTTATTATTACTTATTAGTTATTTTTTATTTATTACAGTGGTAACTACTATTTAAATGTCACAAACATACCCATATAGGTACAGTTTCGATCAGCTTTTGGTTCAAGTTTTTAACCATTTATTTTAACTTTTGTGATGTGTGGTTCGTGTACAGCTGGTTTTTTTTTGTAGGCTATCTAGGTAGCCCAGCTACATTGTTTTCTTTTTTTTTTCATATATGTATACTATATTAAAAGAAATTTTTAAGTTAAGAATAATCTAACCCTGTCCGCGAGTCTCGTTATCCGTTTGTACCGTTCTTTTGTCCCTGAGTCAGTACCCATGATTACTTTCCTACGCTCACACGCACACACACATATACTCCGTCTTCGTGGAACCTGTAAGATGCTTAGTTGTTTTGTAACATTATAATAACCTACCTTAATATCATTTTCTTACAACTACTTGCGCCGGGAGTGTTCACAAATTAACAATAAGGAGATTACAGTGATGGCAGTGATAATGACAAAACGGCAGCGACACGTTGAAGATGACTGCATAATAGGAGCGTACGGAGACGGCCACCACCAACTGAGATTATGAAGAACAACACAGAAAATTTTGATTAGGCCCCCAAGTACAGACATATGTTCACCATTAGTTTGAAAGAATTCTTCTCAATATTGTTTCGATTTGGATTTATTGGACTTCTTACAAAATGTATTTCCAATTTTGAGATGCATGAAACCCTACATTCTTCCTATATTTATTTTCCTGGTTCATTAACTTTTCGATGTTAGTTGTCTCCCTTTTTCTTTCACTTTTGCTTGTCGTTCCATAATAAAGCAAAAAAAAACATGGGTATATAAATTTTAAATACGTAAATACGAGGAAATCGCTTTTACAATTATAAATATTTATGTGTGCGATGATTAACACAATTAAGTTCACATATGGAACACACCAACAATGTACAAAATGTATTTTCTTCAAAATGAGAACTACTGATAATTTTAGCTAGATTTCCCCTACACAAACTGCTTATCACATCCGCTTGGTTAATATCAAGATTGTATTGGACGGTTGAAGCGATGTCGAAAGTGGGCATACTGCTGACTAAGAAGTGTTCCTACTTAATAATCTTGCAGCCGAATGTTTAGAACATTTTTATATTTGTTTTTTTTCGCACTATGTTTGTAAATTTTAGTTGTGAAACCAATAATAAATAAAACCAATAGACTTTTGAGATTTTCTTAGATAGACCACTTTGATTTCAAACATAGTTCGCTGTGATAAATAACGCTTTTTCTTACTTTAAATTGCGCGCATGTGGTGGTTATTGCGCCCACCCACATAAATCCGGATGGATAAGTTCCAAAAACGTTACGGCTTCGTTGCCCTTTTAATCAAATTGTAATATATAATTATTATCTGCTTCATATTTAAAAGTTTTAGCAGTTTTGACTGCGTTATCAGTTTCTTCATACATCCGTCCTCGCATGATGATACGTAATAACTGACCATTACTTTCTGTAACTTCTAGATTTACTATGTGGACGAAATTTTATGTAAAATCGTGCGAAACGTATCGCTTTCGTATAGTTTACGTTGGGGCTTATAGCTTTATGCAGCTTATTCTTAGAAACCTTTTGGTTAGTTGCGAACTTGAGATAAGGGAAAAGAGAGGGACAATTGTGGCACAAATAGTGCATAAATTAATTATGCGCTTTTTCTAGCTTTCTCCTACAGTTTATCTGCTTTTATGGCTTGAATTTCTTCTTTTTCATAGGTCTCTCTTGCGATACTCCGGATTCATTTGAATTTCTTTATATAATTGCAGGAGCTGGAAATGCAAGCCAGGTCGCATGGTCTACCCTTAACGGATTTTAAACTAACATCAGTATCAGCGCCAACACCAACTACCTCATTCCTCAAATGTCCTACTCCACCGCATAAAAGTCATCATTCTACTCCTGTGATAAACGATATATCGGAAAATGTATGTCCTTCCCCGTTGATAGTTTCTATTATATTATTGAAACCTTTAACGATCGCTTTTTATGCGTATTTAGTTATAGAATTTCTTTTTTAATATTTTTCACAGTCACTTGTAATTGGTAATAACCCAAGTAGTTGTAATGCAAGTATTGTTGACGATCTAATGGACGATAACAGACATCCAATGCGAGGTAACGATCCAATGTTATCCTCCCACAGCGATCACTTATTATCTACCGGACATTTACTCACTGAATGTAACAACTCAGCACAATCCAACACACTGTCCGACTACGAACATCATAAAATTTATTCGACTGAAAAAAATGTGGAAGCAGTTAGAAATACATGTTGTCCTAACAATCCAAATTCTTTAACATTCATGGTGCAAAATGGTAAAGACAGCAACTACCTTAACCACAGCATTCAGCAGAATAACAGCGATAATAACAATAAAATTCAATATAATAAAATAGTTAAGAGCCAATATTACCACCAACAGCGTCATCGTCATCGACGCCGAGAGCGACAACAGCAGAATATTAGTTTATCTACCATGCCGATACAGCATGGTTGTGATCCACTACTGTCATCTTCTCATCGAACCGAATTAGACGCACCATCACCTCTCTCCCATTTACATGACGAATGTAATGTTGAAATGGGGAACGAAGTGATGAATGGCTCAGAAACCGTTATAGATCCCTCAAGTAATATTGTTAACGATCCTTTGCCTCTCATAATTTCGACCTCGGAAGCCATGCTATTATCAACTGATTCTCTTGACATTGATATAGCAAAGTTAAACTAGTGAACAAAAAGTACACGCCATACGCCTACGTACCTGAACCTTCTTGTAGCATGCATAACTACAGAAGAAATGGAATTAATTATTCTAATGTTATATTAAATACTAAGTTGTGAATTCGATTGTGAATGTATTTGTTAAGTTGCAGAAATCTTTACGTATTAACTGACATTAAAGCCAAATATATTTTCCAAATTATTTTATGTACCTTCATTTGGCAATTATTGTTTTATATAAGTTTATATAGTTTAGCATTGCCGTCATACCGTCAGAAAATATTTGATCGCTCTATATACAAGAATGGTGGTGATGAAAAGTACATCATACTGCAAGGTCTGAATAATTCTTTATTTTTACATAATATCTAAAAATCACGAAAGGGGAAAACCTGGAAAATTCGTCAAAATCTAAATACATTGTTAATTATTATTTATTTTTGGCCAGTGCCTGTTACGCTTATATATACATAACCTATTTACTACGCAAAAGTTTTAACGTAACCAACATGGCACAGCTTTTATGCCGAAATAGGTTCTCACTAACACTAATCTAACACTTCAATTTGATAGACTTCTTCACCCGCAGATAGCATAAACTGTCCAAATAAGAGCAACATCATTAATGCTAAAAGCTTTCTGTGGAGCAAGAAGGATTGTGCCTCCCACTTTGATTTTATCTTGCATCTATTTAGATTTTCATCTTCGTTGAAGAAAGATTCTCAAGATGTTCAATGCCCAAAAGCTGCAGTCACTTCCCCATCGAAGGACGCCATGAGTAGACAAAGTAACTTGGTCTCATTTAGGTGCTGACAACTTGTGCAGTCATTGTGAGTAAGACAGAAAGACTAAAAAAACAGTGGCTTGCGACGATTTATGATTACGTTTTGTGCGAACATTTCCCTCTATGTGTCAATGAAGCAATAAGATGTGTTAATGGGGTGATTCGCTTCGGACTTGAATTTGCATTTTCTCTTTCTCGTCGTTGAATACGGTATTTCACGTTGATCTACATCAATTGGGTAAATGGCTCTGTTCAAGTATGTCGAGGTCAGCAGCCTCGATATCAAAAAATGCTTCAGGTGAAAATTTTTCTTTTTAGTTCTCTTTTAAGTTCGACATACACTGTTTATCCGTTTGGCTTCTTAAAAGCTTGTAATTTTCGCCAACATATATCAAAATTGTGCCAAGTCAGACGCTATATTGCGATACAATCCTTTACGTTTATGTCGAATGCTGGAAATTAATATTTGTTAGTGTTATGGAATCAATCATGAGTTCCTTTTTTTTGTAATTTAGCAACTACTGCCCTCAATTTCTAACAAATTCTGGAACAGCCGTAAAGCGGCTTATTAGCATGTTATTAAAATATCTCCAACAGTTTTTTTTTCCTTTAGGGAACACATCCGAATTGCGTTGACGTTAGGACGTTTCCGGATAATCAGAATCCATCGTGGCAGAGATTGCATATACCGTCAATTCCTGTTGCGTCCACGAGTTCCTTATCTTCGGAATTGATTTTTTTCTAAAGATTATATCTTGACGCGGTTATCCATTCTATGTCGTCTTCTTAAATAATTACCTACTGCCAAATAGGAACTGACAGTGTATTCGGTTGAGGCTGAATCATGTGTATCTATCACCAATTTTAATACTTTACGATATATGACCAAAATATATACACAACGCCCAACGGTTTTTGCGCTATAACTTAAACATAAAAACTTAAATCTAAAAATAAAAAACAGAAAAACTAAACCAAATAAATTTTCCTATTTTGAAGTAGGGGGTGGGAATGGTCAATTTTCCTAATTAAAGACAATGTGTCTTCTTGTGTAGAAGGTGCAGAATAATTTCCGCATTTTATCGTTTTTATCTTATAGGTTGTAGTCTTCGTAAACTTTATTTATATTTTACTTAGATAGCGACCTATTGTAGGTTTTATTATTTTTATCCAGACGATGATTGGAGCAATGAACTGTAGGCAACACTTACTTTGCTCAGAAGCATTTCCATATGTAACGTAAGTAATAAATATAAAACAACGAAAACGTGAAAAAATTAGAATTTGGCCACTTGTAATTTGATGTGGGCGCGGCGTGTTTAATGAAATACATTTAGGAATAAAAATTAACAAAGTCAAACTATAAATACGAAAATTATTTTGATATTAACTGGACATTGTTTAGGTGTCACTATCTATTTGGCTAGTGGTGATTTATATTAAGCTGGACCGTAGGCCCAATTAGACCCAGCCGACGAAAAATTACTGAAGATGTTTATTCAACTCATGATTCGATATTTTCACTTACGCAGTGGATCGTGGTTACATAAATTTGAATATACTACCAACATCAAAATCTTGAGAACATTGAGGCCAAAATAGGCTATAATAAGAAAAAATCACTACGGGTGAAAGCTTTATGTTTAAATCGCGAATTTTAAAATAAGGCGATTGAAAAAATCTTTAACAATACCAAGGGTGAAATTAGTAAACATTATCCCAAAGAGAACGTAGTGCCAAGGGAACTGTTGTCAGTATTCCCAAATTTTAATTATTAAATATATCCCTGCGCTTATTAGTGAGAGTAGTCTGGTAACAGTGGGTAAAAAGGTACCAGTTGGAACCCATGTTTCGAACTATGATCCGTGGCATAGATGAAAGCAAACAATGTTTTTCATTCTTTTTACCAAAGGACGCCACCCAGAAAAGGAAGCGTTGAAATTTTGCTGAACAGACGCTCCACAAAGAAGATCACAATGTTCTTCACGAATGTAATTAGATTGTAACCAGTAAAGCTTTTAAAGATTCCAAAGAAAACTATTTCTTCGCAATGCGTCCAGATGGTGTATTCTACATTGATCTCGAAACCCGAGTACGTTTGTCTTGACGACGTACGAAAGTTGGACAACAGCCGCATAGTACGCTATTGAAGTGAAGTAATGCCCATTGCCTGCCTATGAACATCGCCTGCATTTTTATTGGGAATGTGATTTAGCACAAGCTAGCTATGAAGACGAAACGGTGGTTTGAGGGAATGTGGTGGACGAAGAGCAACTATAGAAATGGCAAACAGACGACCGGGGTAAATCTATATCAGGTGGAGAAAAAAAATTTAGAGAGCACAAATTGCGTTCTCATTCCAAATCGCATGATAAATCGCCATCTTGTCAACGCTCCCGTTCAGATTCGCTATGCAAGATCTAGATCGGTAGTTCGGTTCCAAACCTTGCTCACGCTCCGGCTCCGCCTCAGTAATGCAGGAGCATTTAAAAAGTTCAGTTCGCGTTCACTTTTAGCTTGAAAAGTATTACGCTCACATTCTCTTTCCAAAAGCGTTTCTTGTTCGCTCCCGTCCGGCGGTTGCGTCTTGCGTTTAGCTACGCGTTCACGAGTTCAAGTGGCTCGGTGAGTAGCTTTGCTTCTTCCATTGGTCCAAAAGACGATTAGCTTTTTATAATAAATTTACTTCTTAGTTTGGTTGGAGCACATTAAGGCGTTTGTATTCCGCTTGCCACACTTTTGAGTGACTCAATAAAATAGATAAATTTTCAATACCAAATTCAATTGCCACATCAGAATAGTTTATCGAAAAATTTCCAAGTGTCTTTCAATGTTTTATAAATAGAGTGGGTGGCGAAACCTCATTACATGTATATGGATAATTTCAGGTTACACAACTTTTTTTTTTGTTTTTAGTTGAAAAAAAAAGAGAAAGGTTTACAGCGGTTTCTTAATTTTTTCAAATGTTAACTTCTGCTTTTCTCTCTTCTGTTTGCTCCCTTTTTTTCTTTTTTTTTTCTTGGAACTCAAGCAACAATTTAAAATTACTTTGATGTAACTGCAATTTTTTATGGTTAATGTTACCATCACTTGGTCGATCTATCAATAAATTTTGCTTAGAACTACAAGTTGGAACATAATTTGTTCTACCCCGTGCTTTCACATTATTTTCTTATATATTGTTGTATCCTTCTTTTATTTGCTTACCTTAGTTTTTGTTCTATTCTAACCAAACGTGGCTCTGCGTAGGACTATTTCAACTGCTCTGCTGCAGGGCACAGATTTCATTACCTCAACCGCAGATATCTTGAAATGAAAAAAGAAGAATCTCCATATACCCATCGTACACATTGTTTAATAATAAGTCCTCTGACGGTATTGAAACCTCGAATCTCTTTGCTGAATACTTCCAATGAAAGTTTTTACCACTTATTTGGTCATCTCTTAAGGAACGCATTATAATCATGTGTATCAAAATCACGCTCTGATGAACCAAGTGGTGTTATTTTAAAGATTTTTAATCATTGGTTCAAATACTTGTTTTTCGTTTGCGTTCGTGTTGTCCTTGCTTATTCTACTTCAGAATAGTGGAAATAGACATCTAGAGGAATTTGCAAGTTGAGTGCCTTACGTAAATTGCTTGAACGAATTGTTACTTAGCGATGAACTTACGCTATCTTATCTTATATTTCAGCATCACTTTCTAAAAGGAAGACAAAGCGCGACGAACCTCTTAGAGTTTGCTTGTCATGTTTGCAAAACTTTCTGTGGTGGCTCGCGCACGGATATGGTATACACGGATTTCATTACACCCTTGCTTACTTAGTTAGCCATAAGTTATAGATCTTCAAGATCCCGGACTCTAACTTTCCTTTACATTAATTGAAAGTTATCAACTCTTATCTTCATAACAGAGTATTCAGAGTTTTGTCTAACTCCATCACCTCTGATGAATTCCTCGTGAGATCAAGCGTTCCTCATGGCAGTCACTAAGGACGCTGCCTATATAGGAATGATTTTCTTTCGGTGATTAAGTTGAGTCACATCGTAATGTACGCTGACTTTGTTAGATCAATTTCTTCCTTTATTTAGGGATCGCGCTCGTATGTTTTTTCACCTGACTTGCGAAATTTGGTTAGACGGTGTAAGTGTACATTCGCGCATTGATTTAAGGGTTTTATTCGACCAAAGACTATGTTTAAATCTATATATTGAGTACACCATGAATGACGCTAAGACAGCCCTTGGCTTCATTAAACGGTGATCCAAACAGCCCCGCGATCCTTACATTACAAAAAGGTTATATTCGAAGATAGCCAGTGCAATGTTTGAGTACGTCACTGTTGTATAGCCTCTTTTCTATATGTGCTACGTAGATTCAACAGAATTCGCTTGATATAGTTGTTGGTCTTTGCCTTTAGAAATTCGTGTGGAGACCTGCCTCATTGCTATCGTTTGCCTGACTGTTCCTTACAACACATAGGTTTATTTTTGTCTTTTTTTTAGTTTCGTTAACAAATGGTACTATTGGCTCACCCACATTAATTGATGAGTGGACTTTGCCCACTATTGTCGGCTGCCCAGTTTTTTGGTTAAGGGATTACTTACAAATTGGATCTAAACCGTTGCGGGTGCGTCTGTGTACTAGATGTGCACATGTTTTTTTTTCTTCCTAATGCCTTATTCATAATACATAGCATAAAATTTATTCCTAATACTTACCATAAGATTTGTTCCTAAGAATCAATCGAGTTCCGCTGTTCATTTATTTAAGTTGAATTTTATTTGTAAATAAACAAATAAATTGAAATACGGATATGTACCCGTTGTTAAGAACATTATGTTGTTAGGTAAAATTCTCTTTAATGGTTTTACGTATTTATTCAACCCCTGTCGAGATTAATTTCGTATCACTGAATTCCGATCTTGAGGATAACGTAGATTTTATTTATAATTCTCAGGCAATCTATTTGCAAAATAATTACAGGGACTTATACTTATGTTTCTTCTGCTCTTATCCGTTCGACAATTGCAATTCAACTTACTTGACTCGACTAACCTTGCTTCCCACGAATACAGTTTGCCAATACCAAATTTTATTGTGACATTTTCTTGTGAATCCTGCTCTGTACCTCTGAAATATTTTGCTAACTGCTGAGGCGAGTCGCCAGCTGTGTCGGCAGGTAAACCGTAATGAATCTTTATTTAGTTTTGCCATCTGTAGAATATATTTTCATGGGAATTAGGTTAGTGAGATAGGAGATTTTTTAATAATATGTTAGGTAGGAAACCCATATTTCGACATTTGTAAGCTCTTTTACCTTATCTAGAGACAAAAGCGATCTTACAGTGTTATTTATAATGAAGCAAAATTTTATCCAACCACTTATAATCATGATAGGAGAACGTTTAAATTCATTGCACTGTCAAATACGTTGTAAGTTTTATTTAATATCTCTATACCTTGGATTGGCGACGAAACATTAACTTTTTGATGTAACAAAATTAAAATAGACTGTTTACCTCGTCCCATTTTACTCTCACAATCTATGTGGTTTTCATGCGGTTTTACTTAACATTGTTCATTAAGAATGCAAGCTTGCGTTGTAGAAATTGTTAAGTTTATTCACGGACAAACAATTTGACTTTAATTATTCCGGTACATTTCCTTGGCTTTTTTTTTGGCGTGCTGAGAAGGAGAAAAGAAAGATGAAGGTCGTGTCGCATGAAACTAGAGAAATTTGAGAAAAAGCATTAAAAGAAAATTGATAGACTTTTGATTTTTAAACGTCGAAAAAAAAGAAAAATATGTTTTTAAAATAATAGACGTATAAAAAGAAGGTTGATACGAGTGCTTTTAAAACAAATGAGTCATTATTATGCTGTTAATGTTCTGAAGAAAGTTAATCAGAAAACGAACGATGGCTGTCGTATCGTGTGAACTTTAAAACATAACATAGAATATCCATACAAATGTGTAAAAATGTAAGATGATTGAGACAATAAATTCGGGTAGCAAAGATGTCGAAGATTAATAGAGGTACATAAATTTTGCATTTAACTTTAATTGATGGACGAAATCGTAAAATTAGAAAAATCAAATGAAAAACTTGATAAGTTTAAGCAAGCTTTAAATACTTATTACGTTTATGCTAATGTAAGTTCATGTGAACATTTAATTATTGACAATAATAATGTATAAGCCAATGACGTCAAACTACTTTGGGTGTGTAAAGCAAATAGTTTAATAAAACACCAGTAATGTCAATTATGATTTAGCGAAATACGAGAAGGATTTTTTTTTTTAAAGAAATAAAAGGAGATTAAGAGAGAAATTTTAAGATATTGTATATTATTGGATATTAAAGAATTTCAGAAAAACATTTCATTGTGGCTGTTTGCAATATTTAATTTTTTCTTTGAGATGTGTATGATAATTGCTTACAAGCCAACAACAATAAAAACATGTCTAAGAACAGCCATCTTTTTGCTTTGATACTATACAAAATTTCAAGTGAAATAAGTCGTATACATTATTTAATTAAGCCAACGTCATCACAATTTTCAACATGAGTAGACGTGCCCAATCATTATCATATGAAGCTGCACGTGAACATCATCTTATGCGCTTCTCCGTTAATTTTTGTTCGTTTGCACTCATATTTTTTGTGTGATAGTGTAAGTTAGAAAATTCATATTGTTATATATATATATTTCTCTTATTATACTTCTTTTCTATGTATAATTAAATATATTTAACCCTTTTTAACGTTGAAAAAACTATATGAATACAAATGTAATTATGTGTTGTCTTTTTTATTAAACCAAAAATAAAAATATGTCACTTATCAATTGAAAAGAAGGAAAGAATATAGAAATATTGTGTTCAATTTTTTTTTTTTATTGAGAGGAACATAGTTTAGTGGTCTTCGAAGCCAACTTTGAGGTGTCCCATGGGCGGAAGGAAAACAGGCAGACATCTTTTATTACACAAAAAGTGGTGCCAATCGTGAGGACCGAAACACATAGATCTGGCAATTTACAGAGCACCTCATCTTCTGCTGAAACATTCCCAGCCTGCTCCCGTAATCAACCAAACTTATTAATTAAATATAATTATTTTATTTTTATCATCCCGTTATTATCGTTTCCAATTCATTTAATAAATGAACATATCCGCTGTAGATGTAATAACAGATTAGTTTTAGCATATCTCTAAGTTGCTCCCCGCCGAATGAGTGATTGTGAGTGGCAGGCAGGTCTTCTAAAAAAGCAGATTCATGGAACGCTAAAGAAGGTAAACCATAGATGCAATTCCTCTTCACTATCCGGTGAAGATGTCTGCCGAAACCCAGAGGTAAGTGAACCTAGTTCGCCCTACCTACTTAGCAAAAATGAATTAATTAGTATTCTCGGTGGTTGTCGGCGCAGAATTCACCAATGCATGCAAAAAATTATAGACGACTTTTTGGTGTTACATCACAAATCCGAGTTCACGGTGGAAACAGTTCCGAAACTTTTCAAGAAAAGGGAAACGGGCAAGCCACGTCAGTCCTAGAAATGGAAATGAAGACCCAAAAACGCCAAATAACCAACTCTTGAAAAGGATGCGCTACTCGAACCCACACAGGAAACTGAAAATATTTTTATCTCCGGGGACAGCTCAGGTACTGACAACATACCCAGAGAGGAGGAAAACGTTCTTCTGGGCTCTCAGTCCGAGTCACTGAGGAGAACATATAAGGGACAGGAAAGAATTGACTCCTGAGCAACCAGTAAACGACAAGTGCTAGAGAATAAGGAATTAGTTTGGCAACGCTGCGCACGCGCTGTAGTCGTATTTTTTAATTTGTATGCAAAAATTTTGTAATTTTTTTTGTTTAATTTGTTTGTTGGTTTGCTATTTTATACTGTTTTAAAGCCTAAATAATTATAGAAATGTTCAAATTTATTCAAATATATAGAATTTTTTGTGATAATATTCATTTTGGTTTCTGCAATCAGCGCTTGGTGTTCTCGTTAAACGTCCCTTTCCTGTTGCTGCTTCGAAATATTTACGTTGGTTTGTGGCATTTACAGTTTTCTCTTTGTTTACTGTGTTTTTGATAGTGTGAAATTTGCGTTTAATTTAAGAGCATTTTTGAATACGTGACGAACTTTATTGTTTTTTCTTTTCTCACGCACTCTATTTTGTCTGTTGCTTTCTGACATGGAGTGTTTGTTCAAATCGTATCGAACCAAAACAGGCCCTGATTCTATGCGATTCATTAGTTATTGGCTTTGCGAAAATTATTGTCATTCGAGGTGTGCAGGTATCAATGGCCATGCTGCAGATGCAGTCCTGGATCCTGGAACGTCCAGCGGTAGAAATTGCGGGGGCCTCTAGTGAAAGCACAAGCAGTGCCTTGGCCTAAGCACCCGGCGCTACTGTAAAAAAGTGACAGAATTGACTAAGCTAAGAATTATTTCACTTAACTTCCCTAAGATGTCTTGAAAAGATGACCAGTTGAGAGCACACTTGCACACCGCGTCTGAGGAAAAGCTGCCTTGATCTCATGATCTCTTTGAATATTTTTCCGAAGTAGAAGGGATTCATCTGAAAGACGGAGGCTTGGGCTCTGATGCTGGTCCTCGATGGGAATCGATCAGTGGCAATAGCGCTCTCGTATCTACTGGGCGAGATAGAGATATTCAGGCGCGAGTTACGACGCTTTTTCAGTAGTACCATTCCCACGGACTGTATCGGCTAATCAGCTGTGATGCGAACGTTCATCAAACAATTCGGGGCAACTCACATCACATTTCCAGAGGTGAGTGCTTTCTTGAATATTTGATAGAAAATAACATTATTGTTCTAAATCACTGTAAAGAACTTACTTTCAGAAATACAATACAGAGGGAGGTGTTAGGTCTCATTGTCGGACCTTCATCATATACGGTTCGATATTGTGCCAAATGCGATGTCATGCTAGACCTACAAATGCAAATGTACAAATTGGGAGTTGTTCCGTTTTTACTCTCCGAGACACGTCTCCGCATTTCGCCAACAGCGCGGGGTACATTGAATTTAACACAAACGCTCTATTTAAACATACAGCAGAGCTACAAAGAAAGCTGTCTTTTAAAGACCAAAAAGTCTAAAAACGCTATGCCTTGGTGGAATCAGGGTCTTCAAAGAACAAGGCATTCGCCACCACATGTACTTCTAAGCTGACAACTTTATCAGAGGACACTATTTGGGAGAAAGGCCTCTACACAAATACCTGTTTACCTATCAAAGCGGTAAATCCACCACGGTGACAATTCACGAGCTGACCGGTTTCATCCAGGGTGCGGTAGAAGCCAAGCAAGTGGCTCCCGTTGCCATCATTAATACACAGGCAGCCTTCGATATCATGTCATACGCAGCTGTAGAGAAACCTAAAAAACGAAAATTTTCCAAGCTTGAGTATGAGCTGCATACTAGCTATGCTGGATTTCAGGCTCATGACCTTGGAGCCAACAGGGACGTGCTTGACTATTAGGGCCAAAAGAGGGATCCCTCCAAGGATCGTATCCTCTCCTTTTGGCCGTATTCATAGATGATTTGCTGGTGAAACTAAATGGTATAGGATTTAAAACATGGGGTTATGCAGACAATGTGCCAATTTTTGTGGTAGTCTGACATGAACATATACTTACTGAACGCATGCAAAAAGCATAACTAACAATTGATGCCAGCATAAAGGATTAAGCATTAATACAGTAAGAACCACTCTGGTGCCTCTCTTGCGAAAGAGGAAATTAACATTGAAGGACATCTATGAAACCTTCAACGCAAAAACGATTAGAGCACTTTTCGCCTGTCAGCGCCTGTATGGTAAAATATGGTGAATAAGTCCAAAAATAACTTATTGGTCTTGTTCCATCATAATCCTTCTTATGCTAACCTAAGCAGCTTTGGCCTGGTGGGTCTAAGGTACAACCAAAAATGGCGGTGTTGACACTGAGTAAGACACTAGTGTGTCGCGTGCATTGGCATGACAAGGACGATGAGATTTTGCCCATTGAAAGCCCTAAAAGCGCTGCTGGGCATACCATTTCTCCCTATGGCCACAGTAGAAGAAGCTTCCCTGCGCCCACTCAGATTGTTGAATATTAACGTACTGAAGCCGGGAAAAGAAGGAAATGCAGGGGAGAGTTGATCTGTATTCTCTCGGACAGTCAAACCGTCTTAAATATCATGAAAGTGCATCTGGGCTCATGTTGCACTGTCTTCAAATATAAAGTAGGCTAGGTAGCCACAATGATGTGCACCTAATCTGGATTCGTGGACATTCCGGTAGTGAGGGAAATGGAAAGCTGATTTTCTAGCCAACAGGGAGACCGAGGGGCTATGACAGATTTTAAACCTTTCTGTAATATATTCATATCCATATTAAAAGACTAGCATCGGCAATGGGCGCAGAAAAAATTTAATTGCCATTGGAAGCAATGCGCAGATAAACGGCAAACAAAGAGATTTATAAAATCTTTCAGCATAGTACGTAACCTACCAGAACTAAGAAGTAGCGACCAACGCAGGCTACAGGGTCCTACGTAGCTCATAAAACCTTAAGTATCTCTGATACCGATTCAGGCAGGTACTGCCAAGGGACCAATGCGACGTCCCATCACATTCTATGTGAATGCGAGGCCATCTGGCTTTTAGAAAGCCATCCTGATGTGGAGAAATATAAGTTTTGAAAGCGAAAGCTAATTTATTTATTTATTTATTTATTTATTCCACTTATACAGAAACTCAACTAAAACAAGCAACAGTCGAGTTCAAATGACACTTAAAGTAAATCATAAATTAATTATTATTAAAAAAAACTAGTATAAGTACAATAAAACAAACAAAAGGAAAAAAGAAAAAAAAGAAAAAAAGCATGTACACAATTGGCACAGAGCCACACCCACAACCGGTACAGAACCTAGTTGCAAATGAACCCCTAAGCCATCGCAAACATGCATAAGCTTGGCAACCGATAATAGTTAACAACAATTATTTTTCGAATGATAGTGACTTTTTAGGATTAAATACGACA
>KK499828.1:707202-741284 GCA_000688715.1 Glossina pallidipes
TAATAAATAGCTGTTTATTAGGTATTCTCGCTCGAATGGCGATAAATTCGACGTCAGGAGATGTGGGAAATTCAATTGAATAGGACGGGACTGACGCAGATATTGCTGAGTAAAAATACGTTCAAACAGCTTAGTTCATATATTCGACTTGGCTCTACTACTCAACTCTGTAGTTCTCGACTAGATGCCTGCTTTCACTTTTGTAAATAAGAATAAGAAAGCTACTCTTCCAGCACAAAGGCACCACTCGTATGTTGAAGGACAGGTTAATACATTTTGGTGATAAAACCACCTATTTCAATATACATGGAGGAATGCCATCAGGTTCTGGGGCATATCATTGCATTCCAATTCGGAATCAATGCAATTTGATATAGGAATTACCTGATGCATCAGTCTTAGCGTCAGAAAAGTGCCGTCGGAAATAGTCGGAAACGAAATTCACTGTTTCTGTATACCCAGAGAAGGAGAGGATTAAATGGCATCGATTATGGATATGTGAACATTTTTCTTTAGGAGTTGTCAAATTTGTCAACTTATTTAGAGAAATGAAGATTTTATCATTTAAAAATCTATGCGATAGCTTTGATGTTCGAGCACATTACATCTTTGTCTTTTAGTAGAGTAGATGAAATAGCTGCGCAAATAGTGACACTTTTGAAGTTCTTTTTGAAAGCTTGTTTCTGGTACTTTTGCAGTATTTAACTATTTTGCTAAACCATGGCGGACAAGTGTTTCGAGGGGAGGTATGTCTAATCGGAAGGGACAAAAAGAAAAGAGAAAACAAGTTAGCTAGTTTCGGGGTCTCTCATTGCAACTCACGTCACGAAAGAGATCATAGTTAGGGTAGAGTAAAGAATGGCCCAGGACTTACGTTCTCCCCGTTTGGGAAGTAGGTTTTCTCAGTTGATTTTTTCCTATAAGCGTTTTTCTTTAGTTGTAAACTTCTGTGTCCGTTTGTGTTTACACGCTCCGGGCCTCTTCAAGTGGCACTAAAAATAATAAGGTTCGCGATTCTATATTCAGACAGACAAACACAAAATTAATACAGACCTAAACGTTATATAGTGAACACACACAAACAAAATGCTACACAGTCTTATGCTTCCATTTCGGCTTTATGTGACAAGAGCGTTCCAGTTCCGGCGTTGCACTAGCTTACCTTTCTGGTTCGGTTTGTAATCCCAGCGAATAACAGTGTGGAATAACGTTTTAACATTCTGGGTGTTAAACGTACTTTACCGTTTTCAAAATAGACGATAAAAGTGGAGCTCTCCCAATGATCGTAATTTTTGGAAACTATTTAACGTCAGTTTTATCACTTTTAGTCTCGTGAGTAAAAAATTAGTAATTGTATCTTTTAAGAATTTCATTATTTTATTGACGAGAGAGCCACAAAGTACTGTGACATCAATTGAAATATTTTTCACGGTCGCTGGTTAAACAAAACGCAAGTAATTTTACCACATTTAAAAGTCTGTCACTCTACCTAGCTCAGGTCTCGGTAGAGTGTTTGCCGATTTGTACCGACACGCTGTGCCGCGTGACAATAAACAAAAGAAATTAAAAAAAAGGAAAATGCAAATAAAAAAAAAGATTTGAACCTGAAATCGGGTAAAACTGTGTAGGTCCGTTTGTGAGGTCTCAGCGGTGGAGTATGCTACTTAATTACACATCTTTTCTTACGTCGAGCAATTCTAAATTTTATTCATTACATTTTATTTAACATTCAACAATACCTGACGGTTGAGAGATGAACCGCCAGCTAAAAATGTAACGTCTTCGTGAGAGATACACGATGGTTGCCCCATTTACTGAGGTTTCACAAACGCAGATATGTGCGCAATACCTACAATATCGTCGTCCCTCCTAAGCAATTTTAAAATTTTCCAGTAGTATAGTAAGCTGATGGTAAAACGTTTTCCTTTCGAATGATTAAAATCTTCTTCCAATTCTCTTATAAGTTGGCGGCCTTTGAGTTGGCGACAGCTTGACGATTTTTGCAAATAGTAAGGAGGTGCTCATAAACTTGTTTATTGGAAAATTTAGCTCCCTGAGGATATACGCAAATGTACAATTATTCGCTTCTTGCCTTAGAATGAAGTTTTTGCATTCAATCGAGGACAAGCCAGAATTCTTTTGGACAGCTTTAATAGATTTTTTCTTCCTCTAACTTTTTTATTTTACAAATTTTTGACCACTATTTTTCTATATGAATGTGAAATTTGTTAAAAATTCCAGTACCAACGAAGTTGTTGTTGTGAACTTTATTAATCGAACTTTAAAGTACACAATATGTATAAAAAGTTATTTAAAAATTTTCTTATTTTTTGTTTTTTGTCCATCTCCTTTTTCAATCTTCAATTTAAATAAATAACCTTTTTATATTATTAAACAATTAAATTTTATATATTTTTTCACAATTTTCAATCACATTTTATTTTACATTTTCTTATTTTTTGTTGCATTTTATTTTTTTTGAAAGTTTTTGATGTTCTACTTCTACGACCAATTTCGACCTTTCCCCTTCTCAGGTTTTTTCTTGAAGACCTAAGCAAAACGACTCTAACGCAAAACACACCAAAAACCACCCCCACCGAACTTACAAGCATAGAATCTCTCTCTCAACAAAAACGTTTCTTTTCTCCCTTGATCTCTTCTCTTTGCATGCATAGCGACAAGCCGCTACTTTTGCGATCACGCGATATCGAATAACAGCATGCCGTTATTACGACATGTCGTGGTTAAATCAGACCGACAGGTCCCCTACCCCAGCTCGGACTATAGTATACTATACTATACTAGGACTATACAATGCTACATTATACTATATTATACTATATTAGGACTATACTAAGCTATAATATACTATATTATATTATACAATACCAGTGCTATGCTATACTATACTAGTACTATGCTATACTATACTACACTATACTATACTATGCTAGCACTATACTACTGCTATAATCCTTGCTCTCGAATAACGACAGACCGTTATTACGATTACACTTACGCTATTGCGATGGAGTCGTGGTTAAATCAAACCGACAGAAACCCCTTCCCTACATTGTATGTGGACGTTACAAGGCTTAAATCAGCGGGATATCCTTTTATTACTTATTAGGATTATTTATTGAATAAAAAAAATAGATTACATTACTTACTATTACAACTAATCATAAATATGTACCATAGACGGCAGTTTGATAAAAACTGAGAAAGTACTTAAATCCTAATTATCCTAGCTTTGCTGCCTATACATATAAATATATATATACATATCTAAATATATATATACATATACATATATAAATATATATATACATATACATATATAAATATATATATATACATATATAAATATATAAATATATACATATATAAATATATATATATATATATATATATATATATATATGTATAAATATATATAATAATTTATTCAATGCCATAAATTCGTAACACCCACTAGTAATTGTGTGCGCAAAACATCAATTTTAAAAACAAAAAAAAAGTCAGAATGTACTGTAACGTGGTATTTTAATACCTGGTATTGTAAGAGTCCCTCAGATGTTACCAGGGTCCACGTTACCAGAAATTTGCTTACGAAAGAGCGTCGCCACCTTCGCTAGAACCCTTTTCACCGCTGTACGGTAACGCAATTGAAACGCTCTCCTTGGTTGGCCAAGTAAGCCGAATTTATTCGAGTAATATAACAATGACTACCCTTACATCCAATACATATCTCTGCCGTTAGCGGCAACCACTCTCACCTGAGGTGATCGCCTATTCACTCGCCTATTCTTTTTCTATCGCTTCCTCCCAGTACGGCCGTCCGTGATTTCAGGCGAAGAGTCACAAACGGGTATCATCGTCGGAGAAGAGAAAAAAAATTCCTGTTCTAATTTAATTTTTATTAGCGTCAAGCGTTTACAAAAATAAAACACCTATGCTAGAAGTGAAGATGAGCGATCTCAACCCAAAGTTGATTTGTATCTAGCTGTCGAAAGGCTAAATCTCAACTCCCTCGAATGGCTGATTTACCGCGCTATTTATATTATGCCAGCCAGGGTTGCCGGTTGGTGCATAATTTCGTAATATTGCGGGTACACCTAATCGGGCGTAATTTTACCTATAGTGGGTAAAACACATTATTTAGCTTAGATGATTAATCTAGCTTATCCATGCTTATTCTATAGCAATAATTGAATATTAATGATTGCTCTATTAATCAAACCGTTTTACAACTTACTTTACAACTCGTCCTTCTACTATTCCAATAGATGTGGTTGCTCTTTTATTTATTTGGCAACCAGCTCTATAAAAGGTACCGTTTAATCCTTTATGCAAGTAAAAGGTTGGCTGCATGCTACAAATAAGTGTTTGTTGTTTCAGTCACAAATGATCTACATGGTTTAAGCATGTACTCATGTTTTGTGTGTGTATGTGTGCATGCAACGTCATGCACACTTATAATGGATGGATGGGTATACATGTTTATGTATGTTACAACTAAAATTTATTCATATAATGTAGCTATTGAAATCATATAATTCAGCTGATCATCTTATTGTGGGCGGCAAAATGAAAGATGTCCGACTTTGCACGTCGCAGTACGAATAAACGATCGCACAGTAAGTAATCGTAACAAGTTACAATGAGAAGTTCCATTTAGAAAATATTAACAACAAGAAAAGTAAGTTTTAGCATCAGCAGCACGGGGAAACATTCAGACATTTTAATTTAAAATTGGATTTTTTACTTATAGACATGACGACGACGTCATATCATAAACATTGTAATACACCCCTTTTTTAAATGATCTTTTTCTACCCGATTTTGAAATAACACCGTTCACTAATAAGAACAAATACACTCTTCTATACCAATTTTTTGTGTTAACAACAAGCCCACATAAAAAAATATTAAATTTTTGTTCTAATTTTGGCAAGGTTTATATAGGCTTTTATACAGACTTTATAACAACAAAGAAACCAACAAAAGCGGTTAATAATGAACAAAATTCTTCATTTGAGTCAAACTTGAAAGTTTTAGTATACAATCTAACATGTCCACTGATGAAAGCATTTTTCGTCCAGTCTGTAAGGAACGTGCATGCCTTGTAAGAAAGCGATTGCTCCCTTACGCTTATACATATATAAGTGTATATATATATATATATATTACTCTTACACTTATACATCCATATACTACATTTCCATATAGTTATTTTTATACTTATATAACTATTTAAACTTCTTTATTTACTTACGATTATACATATATATATATATATGCTATACTTATACTTATACATACATATATTGTACTTATGCTTAAATGTACGTATCTTATAAATGTTTGTAATATTACCTATACTTACATGTACTTATATTTTTACCTGTATACATTTTTAATCCATTCCTTCCTTGCTATATAAATGCTATATATTATCTAATATTCCAATGTACATATGCTCTCACACTCATAATTCACGTCTATTACTGATCTTTACAGATATAAGATATTTCTCTCCACATTTGTTCATTACACAATAAACCCGTTTTGTGTGCCCATATACATACACACAGAAACAACTTAGGTATTACGAACCGATTTATGCTGCTAACGCCATGGAAAATTTTCCTAAATCTCCTTGACAACAGCTAATTACAAATGTGGGAAGACACAGTCACCATTAAGCTCTCTGTTTACTAATACGCTACATCGTAAATCAGAAATTCACCTCAAGTTATCTCTCTCTCAGATCTGTGTTAGTAGCATAGCAAATGTGGTAAACCAATAGCTATAAAAGCAACGCGCGACCACCGATTATTCTTTTATTGTTCAGCGACAGTCAAGCAGAAATGTAAGCAATCCATATTATTCCTTGAGAACGTTGATGATTGACAGTTTCCTGCAATAGGACTATCAATCATCCTTCGGTTTGAAGGGCATTCCCTATTATTCCTTCAGTTGATGGTTGGCTGTTTCCTGCAAAAGAACTGTCAATCATCCTTCGGTCTGAAGAATATTTCCTTGTGTCCCTTCGGTGTGTAGACTAAACAATACCCACGATCATTAAAACATACGGTAATTCTTCAAAACGGCATCTAGAACAATAATTTTGCAAAATGGTATCCAGCACGATACTTTTCGGTAATTCTGGAAAACAAAAAGCGTCGCGCATCATACACTTGCTATGCTGGTTTCCTTTCTCTAGCACGCAGGTTTATTATTCATCACTAAATTATTCTTCTGAGCAATTGTAAAATAAAATCTACATTTCTTGAATAAAACAATCGAATCAAACAACAAATAAAAAGTCTTCTTAACAACACTATATTTCTCCACTCCAACATGGCTTCCGAAAAGGAAGATCCACGGTCACTAATCTATTAGAGTTTACTTGTCAGGTTTTCAAGGCATTTTCCAATGGCTCTTGCACTGACGTCATATACACCGATTTTAGCAAAGCGTTTGATTTGGTTAACCACAAATTACTTATCTTTAAACTTCAAGCCGCTGGCTTCCCTTCCCATTTAGTGAAATGGATAAGCTCTTATCTGCATAATAGGTCATTCAGGGTTTTGTTTAACTTCACCACTTCATATGAATTCCACGTTTCGTCAGGAGTACCTCAAGGTAGCCACTTAGGACCCATTTTATTTAATCTATACATTAATGACTTGCCTTCGGCGATTAAATCTAGCCAGATCTTAATGTATGCTGATGATGTGAAACTGTTTTCTTCTTTTTCCTTAGAATCGCAATCATATCAGCTTCAAACTGACCTAAATAAATTGGTGGCATGGTGCTCTTCAAATTATATGACACTAAACCTAATTAAATGTAAGAAGCTTTCTTTCTCTAGAAGGAAGTCATTCATAACCCATTATTTTATAGATTCGCACAAGTTGGAGGACGTTGAGTCGTTCACTGACCTTGGCGTCCTCTTTGACCGTAGGTTACGTTTCAATTTGCACGTTGAGTTCTCGATTAGCAAAGCTAGGTCCGCTCTTGGTTTCATCAAGAGGTGGTCCAAAGAGCTAGATGATCCGTATATTACCAAAAGGCTGTATACGTGTTTGGTTAGGCCTATAGTTGAGTATGCTTCTATTGCGTGGTCTCCTTCTTATAGGTGCTATGTAGACTCAATTGAATCTATTCAAAAACAATTCCTGTTGTTTGCTCTTAGGAATTTGGGTTGGGATCCGTCTGCTTCTCTTCCCCCCTATGAAAATAGGTTGCTTCTTTTGTCCTTACCGTCTCTTGAAAAGCGCAGATTTGTTCTTGGCGTTTGTTTCGCAATCAAATTAATAAACGGCGCTATTGACTCGCCGTCATTACTTGGAGAAATAAGTTTTAATGTCCCTAACCGCTTCTCTAGGCACTTTACCTTGGTTAAGGTTAGTCATTGTAAATATAATTATGAGCTGTTTAACCCGCTCACAGTTGTTTGCAAGAACCTAAATGACGTCTATCACCTTTTTTCATTATCGGACACTTTAAAGTCCATTAAAGCAACATTGCTTAATACACGACATTTGCCAATGTCGTATTTAATCCTAAAAAGTCACTATCATTCGAAAAATAATTGTTGTTAACTATTATCGGTTGCCAAGCTTATGCATGTTTGCGATGGCATAGGGGTTCATTTGCAACTAGGTTCTGTACCGGTTGTGGGTGTGGCTCTGTGCTAATTGTGCACATGCTTTTTTTCTTTTTCTTTTTTTCCTTGTGTTTGTTTTATTGTACTTATACTAGTTTTTTTTAATAATAATTAATTTATGATTTACTTTAAGTGTCATTTGAACTCGACTGTTGCTTGTTTTAGTTGAGTTTCTGTATAAGTGGAATAAATAAATAAATAAATAAATAAACACATTTTTTTGCAACGAACGCCTGCGATTAGCCCTGAGTATACCCCGGCTATAAAAGGGAAACCTGAAGTGAATTGTTACAGCCTATTAGCCGCGTCAAATCCGTGAAGTTCTAAACACAGGCCAGTTTATGGGTATCAATACCAATCGGAACACTTCTATGAAATGTTAATTGCTTGCAGTTTTTCAAGTTAATTGACATGTTATTATGTTTAGTCTAGAGATATGATTCGGATTCGTCAAAACACAACCCTTTGGCATCTTCGAAGCGCTGTAACGTCCGCGCACATAGGGCAGAAGGGGTTCCGTTGGTCGGCTTTGTCCCTGTTCTATCCCAAAATAATAGCGTAACCATAATAACGGAATCCCGTTAAGTAAAGTTTCTTTCCATAATTCTCAGCTCGCACAGTAGCGTTATGTAGAGAGAGAATTATGAAAAGAGAACAAAGTTCGAAGTCCGTCTGCATAGAATGAGGATAGTTTTCGGCGAGTTTTGTGCTGGTTTTAAAAAAAAATAAGGGAGATCGAAAAAGGCAGTAGTGCGATGAACAGTTGGTAATAATTCTTCTAGTCTTGATTATTACGGATAAATGAAACCAATGCAATTGTGAAAAATGTTCAATTAATCAAATATACTTATATAATTGAGTTACATAAATATATATATATATATGCATATATATACGAATGCAATAAATTGCAATAAATCTAAAAGTGACTGAATAATAAAACTAATAAACGCTATTAATAAATATATATGCATAGTATATATGTATTGAATGCACGAAAGTCCAGTTTTCCCTTGAAAAAGTAGTTAAAAATAAAAAAAAAAGTAAAAATATATAAGATAATTAAGGAGTAATGTAAATAAATCGTGGGCTAAATTGTAAAGAAATGTAAGACAACAAGAAAACAAAGAAAAATAAATAATTTAAAAGTAATTGAAACAATCAAGGAACAAGGAAAATAAATATAGAAAGAAAATACGGAAATTTATGCATCTCGAAATTGAAAGAAAATTTTGTAAGAAGTCTATTAAATACAAATCGCAACAATTTCGAGAAGAATTCTTTCAAAACAATGGTGAACATGTGCCTGTACTTGGGGGCTTAATCAAAATATTCTGTGTTGTTCTTCATAAACTCAGTTGGTGGTGGCCGTCTCCATACGCTCCTATTATGCAATCATCTTTAACGTGTCGCTGCCGTTTTGTCATTATCACTGTCATCGCTGTAATATCCATATTGTTAATTTGTAAACGGAAGGAGTTGTAAGAAAATAAGATTAAGGTAAGGTATTATAATGTTAATAAAAAACTAAGTATTCTACAGATTCCGTGAAGACGCGATATGTATGTGTGTGCGTGTAAGCATACGAAAGGGACCATGAGCACTGACTAACGGACAACGAGACTCGCGGGCAGGGTTAGATTATTCTTAACTTAAAATTTTTTTTTGATGTAATATATGTATATAGAAAAAAAAGGAAAAAAAAGGAAAAAAATGTGAGTATAGCTGACGTTAGCCAGTCAGCAAAAACCACAAATCCAGCTTCTACTTACACATAACAGGGCTTAAAATAACAAAATAACTTGATATCATTTGCAAACAAAGACATTGTGGAAGAGTATAAACAGAATGGTAAATTTTTAATGAATAAACGAAAAAACAGCGGACCACAATCGCTCCCCTAGAGAACATCAGATTTAACTTGAATGAATCGGGATGTATAAGAATTAACCACACAAACAAATTAGTAGGTAAGGTAAGTATAATATAATTTACGTAAAATTAGTGAATGATCACCCTACTAAAGACCTTCGAAAAATGTAATATCAACATCGAATTGTTTGTACTCAAAAAATTCACCATGAATATTGTAGATACGTTCCAGCATGGTTGTCACGTCAGAAGTACCTCTCACAAAACCATGTTAAAAGGATGATAAATAGACATCAGTGACGTTTTTTCACTATTTTTATTATTAGTTTTCGCTAAGGATTTTTAAATTATTTGGGAGAATCGCCCAATTTAACGATCCCTCAGCAATTTTGGACATTGCCCCCAGTAGAGTACTTATGAAGGAAAATTAAACAGGATTCTTTCCACATCTCAGGCAAACATCCTTTTCTAAAGCAAAACTTAAATAAAAGTGCTAAAAGAATATTTAATATATTAGCACAAAACAGCAAAAGGCACGTTGTTAGATTATCTGAACTAAGCCAACATAATATTTTTAAAGCAGGTAGAGCATTACAGAATACAGAATTGATAAAGGTAACATTAAGAAAGTATAAGATTGCTCTAAGGAATTGGAAAATATATTACAAATCGCAGGAGAACTGGAAAATTCACTTAAAACGTACGAGCGCAGGAAAACCAGCAGCTTTACGCTTCAAAATAACAAATTTGAGGAAATATGTTGGATCCGACCATAAAGAGTTTCTCATTTGACTATAGTATGCATTATAACAATAACTGCTCAAAGCTCGCTGATTACTTTAAAGTAATTGGCAAAATGAATTAGCAAGCCGGTTTTTATATACTTTTCAAAATGTCTCTTCCTTTCATAGTGAACTCTCTCTTCTCTTTGCAGAATCAAACAGGTGAACGCTTGTCCGTAGCGTTGAATTAAATACGAACACACCCAGATATAGAACAGTGAAAAATGGAATAGACACCAGACAGACCATATAATAATAAGTAAAATCTGAATGCATATTAGGTAACGTACTATGAAGTATAATTAATTCTTTTTTTAGCATTCTTAGTAAAAGCTGAAATTGAATTGAAGCTCCTAACTGAGCAGTTAAGCGGGATCAAAATAGTTGGATAATATATATCATTTGATGGGTCAACTATATTAGATAGACCACTGACATTCTTAGATTTATTAGTTACCCCAACCGTGCCGAGCCGAACAGCGTTAAATCCGTGAGGCAAACTCACCACCTGCTTCCTAGTTAAGGTTGGGTTTTCTGGAGGAGAGGCTGCAGCAGTTTTGGCGTTTATTCCATCAAATAGTTATTTTCATAAGCCCTGTGAGTTATTCTTACCCGAACTTGCCTTATACACATGAATATTACTTTAATGCGTTTTAAAACTTGAGTGGAAGTGAGGAATGAGAAAAGGTATGCAATGCTGACTTTGCTGGCATAGATAACGATGAGGATGGGGTGGCTGGAAATGGATGCATGACGGTACGGCGGGCAATAGACTACCGGACGGATATAAATACGTAAGACTGGAGAGGCATATTGCGGATAACGTATTAAAAACGAACACTGGACAAAAAAGTGATGCCTGTTAACAACGGGCGAACGTCTTTTTCTGCAATGTTCTATTTTTTATGGTATTTTATTTAATTTTCTTTTGTTTACTTCAGCTGAGCCGGTGTTGTGGCAAAACAAATAACGCCTGCCCTCTGACATGACAAACAATGTGCTATCGATAAAACGCTATGTACTCGCAAATTTCTGAATTGTACTAAAAATGTTATGTTCGGCGCTAGAAAATTTGTATTCAATGATGAAGTTACAGGATTTATTATGCAAATTAACGAGCTGACGTGGGTGCATGACTGGTGAACAGGAATAACATTCGAAACAATTGGATCGTTTGAGTCCTTGTATCACAACCATGTATATTGTAACTTACGGTTTCCAACGTGAAGCCTCATCCTGTGAAACTTACAATTTTGGAATCGACTATCTAAAACTAAAATAGATACATTTCTACCAAGGACTCTGCCGCTCCGTAATATTCCCATATTTTTTTTAGCTAGCGCAATAATTTACTCAAGCGGGGTTTTAGAAGGATCTTTCCTGAACAGCAGCTGACAGCAGCTGATTCATGGGCACCTATATAGCCAATTAGATTTTGCTCGAGTGAAGGTTTTTATTAAAAAAAATTATGGAAAAAAAAATAATCCTCTCTTAACAACGCACCATTTCAGCTTACACAAATTGACAAGAGCAACATTTGAACTTCGAGATATTTTAAAAGATTACTTGTGCACCTACCTACTACAACTTAATTGAATGCGATGTAAATATTTCGGTAGTTTTAGTCACTTTGTATAAATTTTTTTTTTTAAGATGGCCTATCACATATAGGATGTTCCCTATTCGTGTAACACGGTGACTCTCCGAAAGAAGAGAGGAAAGAGATAGAACGAGGAAGGCTATGGCTGCAGCCTAGTGGGCGTGCGTTCAATCGGTAAACGTTATGCCCTTGTCGGCTGAGGATTCACTACAACTACGACCGAAAAAAACTCCTCCGCATGTGGGATGTGAACCCGCGAATACTGACTTAGTATTCGCGGCCTACTTAATACTTTAATAAAAAATTATATATAAACTTCTAGTCTAGTCTTTATTAGAGACAGTTATGCTCAGGAATCTCTTTTCTTTCCCTGTAGGTTCATTCGTTATCTAAAATTTTAAAATTCCAGAAATTTTCTTACTAAGCTTTCATCAATGGGTTCATTTTAATAACAGCAGCTGATGAAGACCCGAAAATTATTATGTATTTCCATTTGTCCACAATGTAAAAATTATTGTTATTATTGGCATTATAATTTTAAACTAATGAAATAAATTCTTATACTAAAAAGAAAAAGACATTGAGCACTAACAACATAGGATATCGGCTCTATTTTGGAAAGGAACATTAGATATTATGGCTAATAGTTTTAATAAAGTAACATATTGTATTGATATTGTGTTCTGTAACTGATTTCGGGATGTCCATATTAGCAGCTCCAAATGCAATACCCCTAGTAAAGGAGAACTTAAGACAGTCACAAGTAATGTGTAGTGAGAATTTGTTCACAGTTGCCGTTTTTTGAAAAAGACTTGTTTAAGAGCCATTCGTGAGTTGCAATTGTATGACCAAGGCGAAATCTCGAAAATGGTCATGTTTTTTTTATTATTTTTTGGATATATAGGTGGATTAAATTGAGGGCTAATAAAAGAGCAGTGATGATGATAGTATTGGAGATTTCCCTCCGCATTTTTCTCTTTAACTTTTCTTCCAATCAACCTTTGAAGGTCCATCTTTTTCATGACATCATCCATAATAACAGGTGCAGAAGCAGCATACTTCGGCGCTCGACAAGCTTGCTCATTTCTCAATAAACCGATATTTCTTGGTACTCAAAGGATTTTAATTTTATCGATGCATGTTGTAATGATATTCCTTAATTTATTGATGGTGTTCCATCTTGAGGTCGACGGATTCCGAATAGCTTTTAATGCAAGCAAGCTATCAGTAACAATGACAGCTTTGAGCTTATTTTTATGAGAGGGGTTCGTAGCGTGAAGGATAGCTCAGGCTTGGGTTGTGACAGTTAAGGCACTTTCGTGAAATATGTCATAAGAAAGAACCTAAAAGATTCCTAGCGTTGCTCTCCAGTGATAGACCAGTTTAAGGAAGTTGATATTAGATTCCATAGTAGACTGCCATAAATTATCAAATCATAGTCAATTTTGCTTAAAACAAACCTTTTGGTAAGATAAGGAATAGTGTTAATGTGCGCATGACTTTTCCAAGCAACGTATTGTATGAAATTCACCTTTATTAAAATGGAATTTTTTAACCGAAGGCAGTGTGTTTTCCAACGATATTTGTTGAAAAACGTGAACCCGAGAATATTGAGTGTCTGCACATTCTATACTGGTAAATCATTATTTATCAGTCGTTTTCCTGTATTACGTATGTGCTTTCGACAAATGTGCAATTGTGTTTGATTTTTGTATTGAAATTTTAGGGCCTGACGAGTTTGCTCATGTGGAGATCTCTCGTACAATAGATTCGAGGATCTTGTTTGCCTTCGTGATATCTTTTTCTTAAGTTAAAATGTACACATCGTCCGCGTGGAGACAATGTTCAATTCTCGGTGTAGGGCAAAGAATCTTACTAATTTCATTGAAAGCTACCTGAAAAAGCGTGACAGAAAGAGGTGCTCTTTGTGGAATGCCATTTATTAGTGGAAAAGAATTACTGAGATGATTGTTAACTCTAACTTTAAATTCCCGATGATGTACGCTGAATGATTTGATGTAGTTGAAGAATTAGGGTCCAACATACCATGATTTCATGAGGCTTAGACTAACTAAAGAGCAACTCTGTTAAATGCTTTTGTCAATCTCTAGCCTGCTTGAAACCTATTCGTTGTTTTGTAATCAGGTTCTTGGACTCAAGACAGAAAGATAATCTAGATGCCATAATCTCTTCCCATACATTTGAAAGGCAAGATAAGAGAGAGATTCAATGCTATGGAAACGTTTTCAGACTCTGGAATTGCAACAACTGCCGCCAGTTT
This sequence comes from Glossina pallidipes, assembly GCA_000688715.1. NCBI lineage: Eukaryota > Metazoa > Arthropoda > Insecta > Diptera > Glossinidae > Glossina > Glossina pallidipes. Next base: position 721,416 of record KK499828.1, read on the forward strand.
CTACATGTAGGGAATATGGCCAGTCAAAAACACCGTATTATATAGATCCATTAATTTCTCTTTACTTGAATTAGACAGAGCACTGACCGTTTGGTATGAGGAACGATTTAGACCAGATATCCTCCTCTTCGATTTGGAGAGACAACTCTCAAGTTCTAAGGTAGATATAAAATTTTCTAGGAAATTGGTGCATCTGTGAAGAGCATTCGAAAGAGAAATTGGAGTTCTTTTATTTTCGATGAAGGCAATGGAGAAGTTGCCGTGAGAGGAGTATTCACACTACACTTTTCTAAAATAATTAGAAATCTCATCTGCGTCAGTTAAAGTTCCATTGGGAGTGCAGATGGCAGAAATTTCATTCGAATTTGATCGAAATGATCGCTATTATGCAGATCATCAGAAATAGACCAGGAAACTAGAAGAAAAAGTGACGGAGAGCAACATGTTAAATCAATATGCGGAAAAGTGTGATGAGTCGAAAAATGCGTTGGTCTTTCGTCATTGAAAATGCAGATATTGCTTTGAATGAAGACCTTTTCTAAAACACTACCAAGGTTGTTGTTCCTCTTGATCCCCAGAGAGTGTTCCAGCTGTTAAAGTGCGGTGAAAGTACGAAAAATAAATTATAAAGCTCTTGCTGAAAAAACGATTGCGAAGGTGGGATATAGAGCGAAAGCACTGTAAATTTTATGCTTAAGATTATATGTATCACTATGGCTCATATATTTGAGCTTAAATTAATGCGTTTTTTAGGTATATTCCATTTTATTAAAACACCAACTCCTTGTATGGAATATGAACTTTGATCAGCATTCATGAAGTACCCAGTATATGATTTGGGTGGAATAGGATTAAAAGAACTTTTAAAATCAATGTACGGAGTTCATCAAAGTTATTAAAAACTCCCTTTATATTCCATTGTTGAATTTTAGAAGCTTTATTTAATTGTAGTAAAATGAAAATGGAGTGATAAGTAAGTGTTGATATGTCAACGTCTCCGTCGAAAATGTCGTTATAGGACTTTTGCGTGAATAACTTATTCTTACCAGCAGCATAATCTGTACGTAAGTGGTTACCTTCTTTGAAGTGCAACGACGTGAATAATTTGAAATCGAAGGTTGATTAAAGGATGAAAGATTGCATTCACTACAAAATGTAATTTGTTGAATGGAGTTTAGAGCGGGTGATTCACTGTATTTAGTTTATTAGGCTTTAGGATACGTGTTATTGTTTTGATTTTTTCAATATCATTTTTGGCGGTTGATAGATCGGGCATCTCAATATAGTTTTTTTTGATAATAGAAGAGGTTTGTCCTTAGCAACAGGTGGAGTTAAGGGCTTATTAAGCTCGATTTGCGAGGCGACGGTAATTTTCTATATCTATAGTAATTTTCGGTTTTGATTTTTAGAATTTCACTCATTTGTACATGACGTGGGCGTTGTTTGTCTCACGCCAAGTGCTGATCATTGCAATTTATGAAATTTTCATGTTTAGGAAGACTACAGTTAGCTTAAAATTATGCGTTATGGCTTGTTTTTGCAGTATGAGCCAGGCGATGGCAGTTTTTGCATGTCATTGAATTTGGAATGTAGAGTTTCACTTTACACTTGTCTCAAGCCAGATCAAGAGTTTGCGTTGACCGATAGCGGTCAAAACTTATAATTATCCTTCCTGTAGAGGAGCGAATTTTTCCGTCACCATATAACTTAAAAAACTTTTAAACCTCAGTTACGCCTTGATTGTTCATTTCGCGAACTATTTCTTCTCCCGGTACATGTTTTAAACACGAGGCATATATTATGCCTTTAACTGACTTGACTTTTTTGTGTAGTTTAGCGGAAATCGGACATAAATTAGCAAGAGATTTTGACTTTAAGGGGATCGATGTTGCGCGCGGATTACCAGCGAGAACAAGTAAACTACCGTCACGTAAAATCAAGATAGAGTCTATATATATTGTAATACCATCTAGAGATTTTTTTATAGCGAAAGGAATAACTTCTGAAATTGTTATGCTAGTATCAGTTTAAGAAGTAACCACATATTTTTTATCAATCGGAGTGATGTTACTGATTGCCAAGTCCGGAAAGTCCGAATTTTTTTCTGTGCGGTGATTTGTCCGCTCATAACGGAAACCTATTTGTCATGTTGTTGTCACTTTATTATTTAATAATTTAGAAACAAAAAAGCCACTCACTAGAAAAAGATTGAGAACTACTAAACAATGGAAAATGTCAATTGTCAATTGTCAATTGTTTCTAATTTTTACTTACTTTTTCTTTTATTTATTTATTTTTTTTAATATATAAAGAAAACAAACGCACACACGGTATCCGCGATAACCAGCTTAGCAAAAAAAGTGAAAAGACGACCCAAACGACACAAAAAAGCCAAAACAATCAAAGAAAACTCGCACTATTGGAAAAATTCATGGCGTTCACAGTGAAAATAACTTATCGAATCAGCTCAATGCAATGGTTTGTTGAGATATCTAAGCATTGAAGGAAGTTAATATATTTCAATTTATCACAACGCTGCAATATTAAACATTAATCAAATGACAGCTTCAAACGGTTTATTTCAGATTAGAGACAGATGTTTCTGGGAGTTTTACGTGATACACAATCGAGAAAGCTTAACGCTGACCGAAAGTACACGCAGCGTGAAAACGCATACCCAGTGAGCTGAGGATTATTAGCCATGGAGTGCCAGTGGAAATAACTATATAAACGTATCTCTTCCCTGGTGAGAATTACTAACATTTATGTCTGTAAGCAAGTCTGTCTCAAAGTCTGTCCAATTAATGTCCACGAACTTTATCATTTTTAGCGCCACTCTGCAAAGCCACAGCTGAGCTAGCTAGCTAGGATGATGTGGGATATTCTAAATGCTGTCCCACGGACACTCCGCAGATGATTACAATTAAAACAATTGCACATACTTTGCCCTTACAAGATTGAACGGACGGACGAAACTTACCTTACCGAACGGGCATCTTATCAGCCCTGTGCCGTTCTTTATCCTCCATGATGTCTACGGGAGACACCAAAGTTGGGTCCGACGATCTCTGCGCAACATTCCTCCCATGAACAAAACAAAAACCTTAGACATTTTATATTTTTCTTTCCTCCGACGCAAACATACATATAAAAATATATATATTTTTAACTAAATAATGATTTTCATTTATATTACACGAAGCAGTAAAAATATCTACTTAAATCAACAAAAATAAAGTCTAGCACACGTTGCGCCTATAGGGCACGTCAACACAAATATACGCCGAAAACTGTATAAATACAAAATAAAGTAAGATTGGTATAGGTAATCGATGTATGCGAGATTCAACATCCCAATAACCTTTGACAAAGTAACGGCAACCAACTTCCATTTGTTGCCCATCATTACCTGAATCACAAATTTATAATGTAGCATTAAAAGCCGCTTCTTAGCAGTTACATTAACAACATCGGATTGCATACTTTTCTTTGCAATACCCTCGCATACAACCTCTTGTATAATATGTGTTTTAAAAGCGTCATCCAGTGTGATCTCATCTATACTTCGCGTATACTATATTTTGAAACTGAATTTGCATGGTTAACGTTGTCTGTTTGTATACTTCTCAATATCGCATACACTAACGCACAGTGGCAGAATTTAAGAACTTTGTTCACAAATTTTCAGCTGCTAAAAATTAGTTTATTTTTTTTTTGATATATACAAATTACTGCGTAAACAGTTCTAAATTTCTGTTTAATTTGCGGGTTTGAAATAAACAACAATACAAAAAATAGACTTTTTTTTTGTTTTTTAATGTATATTTTTATAATGCCATTTTTCTTTATTGTGTCATGTTTGGTGACATGCTCGTGATACAATTCGTTTCAAAATCGTCATGCGTGATGAAAGCCTTTATTGCTTTTTCATTACATAAGTATTCTATATTTGCATACAAATTCTTGGCCATAAGAGCCAAGATGCTATTTATATATATGTATATATTTTCTATATTCATACTTTCATAGATACAAATGTTACATTTTTCCAAAACATGTACTATATGAAAAAGATTCTCCTATTCCGCATATATATTTAGCATCTAAACATTTCACATAAAATGCAAATTTTCTTTTAGTCAGTCAATATTTTAATTTTTATATATATACAGCTTCTATTGTTTATTAAAAATGTTCACAATAACTTTTGTAATTTATTTAATCTCTAAATATGGCGACCGGTATTTTTGTAGTGTCCAATTTACAGTTAGGACAACGAAAATTAATTTCCAAATTTTAAGAAAGTTTTTAATAGTTCTCACAAAGTTCTTACTTTAGAATTATAAATAGATTTGTCGCAAACACTGACAAGCTATACATAATTTTATTACACTTTTTTGCACAACAAGATAAACTCTCTTCGTCTTTTCCAATTAATGTATACTTTATGGATTGTCTTTAAGCCGAAAGCCTTAGATACCAGTGCTTTAAGACTTTAGTCTTAGAATTTATTCTCTGGCTAAATTTAAATCATAATAATAATAATAATAGTAATAATTGTCTTTACAAATAATTTTCAAAAGTACCTTGTCCTTTTCTTTTTTTTCTTAAAGTTACTGACTAAGAATACCGCACTTTTCCCTCCGAAACTGGTTGCAGTTTTTTTTATTCTTACTTCAAGCTCTCAATTCCCCGGAAACCCACTCATTACGGACTTGTACTCTTCTGAGATTCTTGCATGATACAACTAAATGTTAAATGACGCCTATCTAAAATCCCTGTCTTTCTTTGGGTTGGGTACCCGGATAGAAAGCACGTCCGCACGGGGTAAGCAAACAAGCTCTTCCCACGATTTGGGCTCTGTATTCACGTAATAGGCCATTATCGGTGTCAGCCGAAATTAGAAGAATGCTTTAGGGGTACAAAAATTAAAAAAAAAAAATATAATACAATGAAAGAAAAAATAATAAAAGTTTATGGTCGTATTTTTTTACCGGTCCCATATAACCTGAAACTCGGTATGCGATAAGATCTGCAGGAGGAACCATTCTATACAATTCGTAAGAGAATTGTCCTTCAATTGAGCGACGAAAACCTATCCCGACCTCTATCGTTTAGTAAGGAGAATGACACCTTGAGGAAAAAGTGTGAGCAAAACTTAAACCGAGTGAAGGCAACAATATCAATGCCTCTGGCAAAACTTGAGGGCTCCTCGCAGCTTATCCTGTCACCATATGAGAGAAGAAATGCGGAGTAGAATCAATCGCCAAGCACGCTGCTTGAGGAAAACACAAGAAACAAATGGTCCCAATGCAGCCACCACCTCAAAAGTAAAGAGGACCACACTAAAATTTAATTAACCAGTCTGTCTTATCCTCACGCGCTCTAAGTTTCTGCTAGCAGAAATCCAGTTTTCAGGCGGACTGCCACACAAACAAGCCACAATACCCGGATGGGCAATATTTTGCAGAAATGCATTAAGAGATCCGTGATCCTAAGTAAAACCCAAAGTTTAAGACCGAAACCAAATTCCTCATGATTTTCTACAAAGGACACATTACGGATAAAGTTATATGTAGCGTTACCATTTCTACTACTTTCCTAATGAGATTGCCGTATGGTGCGGACACTCTTATTTAACAGCGATTTACGCACCCTAATGTTTAGCATATTTACTTCCTCATTTCTTAACCTTGTCAACTAAGCGCAAATCCCTCCCTAGACTAAAGGCATTATTGATCCGCAACACCTGTAACTCTAGCGGGGATGCATGCGGTTTCTACAGAGTCTGCTGTGGCTGTTTTCCAAACATGAAGAACCATTAACAATATTTTTTGCCAGCAATTCAATATTTTTTAATATTTCACCCAATGAAAGACATGACATCCCGATACTGTATGGGTGCTCCACAAGTTGCGCAAGCAACATAACATATTTAACCCGGATTGCATGTTTGCTCAACCCCATTCACACCATAAAACATTACGAATATGTCCTACCACATTCACAGGTTTATCCCGACTCCGTTCAAAGTGTACGGTAATGCTAATGTCTAAGTGTAAGGCCGCTGCCTTATAACTAAGAGTAACCTCATTCACCTTAACGGCGAAATGCAGCCCATTAGTGGCATCATCACTATCATCTCCGGCTTTACATCCACACCGACACTTCGTTACCATTGACTAATCGCTTTCATCACGCGCTCACTGCGGTCTACGGCTACTTTCGATCTTGCCCACAACGATCGTGGGCAACCTCACACCGCATCCCTCTAGACAATGCGGTTCGCGCCGACAAAGCAAACGCCCCTCTGAGAAAAATAGCTTACGCAAAGTTTAATTTCCCCTATTTACATTTCCCAGTATGGTAAGTGCGCTGTTCCAAATGAGAAAGTCAAATGCACGTTTAAAGTAAATATATATTTATTATTAACGTGACTGACACTTGTTTGCGCGTGTTCCCATACACCGTTAGCATAGTGTACTTTACGGAAGCCGAGCTGCCTCTCAAGGTCTGTCCGATCAAACATTTTTTGAAGCCTTTCCTTCATCACCGTCTTCAGCATTTTTGCAAGTACTGCGCTATGTTACCAACTACCAGTTTTCTTCAATTATCAATTTTTTAACATTCTCTAATGTTATTTTTACAATTGGAATCTGAGAGCAGATTCTCCAAAACAACAGAAAAATAATTTGGTTGTTCTAATATACAATATGTCATTGTAGGACAAATCCTTGACGTTGAAATTGTGTGATGCAATTTGTGTCAATGCAGCATTATGTTCGTTGTTTTATTGTGCTTATTTTCATTGTTTGATTTAACACAAAAGAACACGTGTACAAAAAGAGTTAATATGGAAAGTACTTCAAACCTATAATACAAAATATACACAATTTAAATACTATAAAAAAAAAAATCTCTTTTCCCAGAAGGCTTCCAAATTTTTCGAATTTATTTTATTTAAGTTTTTCTAAGCTTTAAGAATTTTGTTTAAGATTGTTACGCATAAAATCAAAAGCCGGAATTAGTTTGAAATGTGTAGTTTTCGGATATGTTCAGATCAAGGCATCAACACCATGCCGAGGGGAATTTTCAATACGTTTAATATTTTAGTCGTAAATCAAGGCAACTTATTCTGACGACGTTGTCGACGTTTCGCTCAAGGCCTCCGAATTGAGGTGAATAAGTGACAATTCAATATCGGCACATCTTCTGCTCTTTCAAATCGAATCGTAGTGAAATGAAAAACATATTCGCTTTAAGATATTATATTTTGTGGAAATTAAAAAATGAGCTTTTATTTATATTAAACCAAAGTAGAATTGATTTGCAATTCATTTAAAACATTATGCATTCTTTATAGATAAATTCATATGTTGATGTATAAATATGTTATATAAAATAAAATAGAAGAAAGATATATTACAATTCATAGCTCAAGTTCACAATTCAAAGTTTTTCCTAATTCAAAGGTTTCCTAATGAAAATATAAAATTACATGAACTATATGAAATGATTTCACTTCTTTTCACTTTATCAAAAACTTCACATATTTGTTTAATTGTATGATTCTTTTATTGATTGCAGGTGGTTTGTTTTGTAAACAAAGAAATGTCAAATTTGTCGATTATTTTCCTTTCGTTTTTTCCAAATAAATTTCGAATGATAAAAGCCATACATACTTCACACCAAAATCGCTTTTAAAATACGCTGTCCAAGCAAGAGCTAGTTAAGTAAAAGATACGCAGTCAGTGCCCAGAGTTATGTAAAAGCAGTGCATGAATTAAACAACGCAATGCAATAATAAAATTGTATGTTAAATTGCTATCTAATAATTGTATACGGAATTATGGCAAATTAGTCTATATATTCGTAATGCAATGAAACATGCGTATATACATATATACATATTTCTTGCCTAAAGTTTGTGATAATGATATTAAAATAATGGCAGTTGACTTCAAGTTTTCACAATCATGCCACAACTCACATGTGTGGAGGCATTCCAACGGAAGAAGCTTAGAAAGCTAATGGACTGAAATTCAATAATGCTTGGCATCTTGGTCAGCGGTAAAATAATTTAAAGCGAAAGTGATATCTGATCTCTTTAGAACAGCGGTTAGTGGCACCGTACAGACTTTCATTGAATTCAATTAAAGTAAAATACAATAATACCCATTCCAAGAGTTGATGCATTGTGGAAAAATGTTTGCCCAACGCTTCGCAGTAAAGTGGAAATTTGGGAAAGCGAAAATTTTATTTTCTAGCACCAACTTGTAATTGAGATTGCGTTGTCGAAGACTTCACAGACAGCTCCTAATTAAGGCGGATAAGTGAAAAATTAGAAACACTATATTTCTGGAATTTGCAGTTTAAATTATTTGTTAACATAATTATTATTTCCTTATTTTTATTTGTTAACGTATTTAATAATAGAAGTAACCATATATGACGGGAATAATACATTTTCCCTAATATTTCTTCCGAGAATCCAATTTACGCCTACAGGGGAAAAATGCCTACAACCAGATGGGCTAATGAATTCTTTTCCAAGGCACTATAACTACAAAGAGCGTGTTTTGGATTGTGTTAACATCTCCAATTTAGTTAATGTTCGGGGACTACCCTCGAATATAACTGCGGTTCAATATTTGAAAAACAATCATTGTTAAAGATAAAAGCAGGTTGAAAACATTTGCACGTTTTGTAATAACGCTAGGAGACATGATAGTTCTTGCAGAAGATATTTTTCGTGTATATGAAGAGACCACTTCTATTTTGTCGGATAAATTACACTAGGGTAGTTCGGAAAATTATATCGGAAAAAAGTGGTTTCCGTTAGGAAATAAAGTATGTCCGTCAGCGTACGAAATAAAGTACCTCATGGCAAGATTGTTATCCATGAAGATTCTTGGCTCACAACTTGACAGCATAAGTTTAAACTATGAATAGGGAAATGATATGTGTTTAGATTGGGCTACGGATTGACGAGTTTAAATAACAGAGAGCCTTCAAGGGCGAATAAGGCGGAGTTGTAAACGTACACCCATTGGCAGCAGGTTACCAGTATGACGATGCTTATATATAAGAAAACGAGTTTAATATTGATTGTGATGATGAAGCGGGCAGATCGCGAATATCTGTAACGGAGCAAGCGGATATCTTTAAAAGAGTACGCTGTGAAAAATATTTTACTTTCATGACTAAGCAAGATTTCGCAGACAGTCTATGCGCAACTTTCATGCAACATAAAGATTTTAGTGCAAAAAGGTCATATTTGCAAAACTCTAAGGATAAAATTTTTGAAATATTATGAAAATGAACAGATAGTAAATTGGGTATTAGGAGAATAATTTTGGATTCCGTAAACTAGTATTAAAGACTAGTTTTTAATATTTCATTCATTTATTTAGTTTAATTCTGGAATATAAATGATATAATAATTATTTGTATTGAATGTGTGATAGATAAAAGTGGGAAAAATATGTCAAGTGTAAGCAAATAACATTAATAAACATATAAATAAAATAGATAAATTATATGAAGATAAATAAAAAGTTTCTTCATATATTTTCATATGAAAAATTTTATTGAAATTTGTCAAAGCATTTAGAATTCTTTAAGTCTTCGAAATAAACGATAAAACTAAAACAATTATATTTGCTACATACATATAGACATATAGACTGTATTTCTTGCACATACACACTTATAAGCACATCATAGCCCATATTCACTTAAAAACACAAAATTTTGTGTGCTTTTGCTTGCAAATGTTTGCGAGAATGCATATCAAGAAATTATTAACAGGATCTACGCCCATCCAATGAAATGAGAGATCAAGCTGTCAAATGGCTACTAATGAACGTCTATGCATTTCGTCGTCTCTAGGATAGGCCTAAATTGTATCCAAATGTCAATCTCAAAATAACAGTTAGTACGTGAGAACAGCTACTGGCCATTTTACCCAATAATTTAACTTCAGCTCACTTAATCTGCGCACTGCCCAATAAAATTCAAGGCATTTTGTTTATTTTTAAGTAACTTCCGAATTCTTTATTGCGATGCTTTTAACAAATTAAACATTGAGCTCGAAAAGAATTACTGAAAAGTCAAAAATTTGTCGGAATATAAATTGTTCGATAAAATATCTGCATCAACGAAAAATTAGGAAGGATTAGGTCTAATTCTTTACACCGCTAGTGATTAGGTGGTTACGAGAATTTTCGCACTTCAGCTGAAGTTAAACAAATAAAATGAGATTTCATCATATAAAGCTAAAGACTCAATAAAACTTTGCGCATTTATAAGGAATTTTAGAATGCATGGAGTTTCTTAGGCTCCGACGCTATGGTACAGTAAGTAAGTAAACAGACATTAAACGCTTTTATACTAGTTAATAAAAGGGTTTTGTAATTCCACAAGTTGTTTTGCCAACTTTTATAATCTGAAAAGTTTACACTGTAATCGTCAAATACTTTCTCTACGTTAATTATGGCGTCAACTAGGTTTCATTTTCAATTTTCGAGATTTTTGTTTCACGCATTCACAATACTATGAAATAGGGGATCTCGTATCTGTTAAATCACGTAAAAGCTGCACCTCTCCCTTTTACGTTAATATCGGTTAATCAGAGTTGTATTTATAAGAAAAAGCAGATATAAATAGAAAACAAAATAATATCGAAAGAGAAATGTTTTATGAGCTGAACACAATGACACAACATTCAGCCGCTTACATTAGCGTTAATAAAGAAGTGCAAAGGTAATACAATGAAAAATTTTCTTAAAAAGCGATGAAAAAAAAATAAAAATTAATTTTTACGAAGCAGATACGCAATCGTTGATAATAGAAGAAGTGTAATTACTTAGCTCTCTTTATTATCATCATGCTCATATGCGAAAACATTGGAAAGAAAGAAGACAGACAGTGACGATTTAATTATTTAGGTCACGGTAATGAGGATGATACCCCCAAATGTAAAAGTAGATTCCGAAGTGGACGGCAAACTGAACTGTGAATTGTGGATTAACTTTAACTTCCCGGGTATACCATATGTCGAACCGATATTGCAAAGGCACAGGATTTTTGGTTATGCTGGAGCTCACGTAATATGGTGAGTTGGCCGCTATGCTTGCAACTACTGCCTAACACTTCAAGTCATCCGTGAAGCTAATGTGTTGCTGGCCGAGGTTGCGTGCATCACCGAACTGCAAACCTTCTTATTGCACCCTCTGTTTCTGAATTTAGGATTGAGCAGCCGAGGAAGGCTAGGGTATTAAGTAAGGCTCTAAACGTTCGTTCATTTGCTACGTTAGGCAAAGCCCAAGCGTTAATATCACTTGCGATAACCACCAAATTTTGTCTCCGCACATCCTTGTGCAGCGCTCTTATTCGCCTTTTGTAATTGGGTTCGTTTTTTTTTGGCGCGATGTAACAGCTGTAGGCAGAAACATTCCCGTATCTTACGCAAAAAGATTCCTCGCCTGCTGAAATAAACGTTATGTGTGATGAATGCCAACTGAACTTTCAGATTGCTCCCGTGCCCATTTTGCGTTTGACCAAGTGATTCTTGAAGCCCACATTATCTGGTTAATCTAGAATGAACGTTTCTGATGTTTTTTTCGGAACAGATTTTGTGCTGCACGAAAATGATTGATGGCATCAAATTTATACTCGAAAGCTCCTAGGTTTACTATAGACTTCTTTACTAAGTCACTTTTTTCCGGCCTGTAGGAATAAGGGGTCCTTGTCTCTATATTTCTAGATAGTGAAGAATATTGCATTTTTTGCATAGTGTTAAATTCCTGTTAAGACAACTTTAGGTATTTTAATTAATATATCTTGTTGAATATATCAATTTCGTAATTCTAACTTTGTAGAATATTTTACGTATTTTTGAAAAAGTGCAAGTGTCCTTGCATTGATCTCATTGGCATAACATTTTCGAAGTATTAATATTGCATTTTTTTCATTTTCTTTTTAATTCATATCTACTTGTTGTCTCAGTTATTCCAAATAGCCTATGACTTAATAAACTCTCAGAAATTCATAAGACTGTATTTTGTCACAATCAAACAGGTGCAATATTTGAAAACGATTTGGTCGAATATTTTTGAGTCAACAGAAAATCGAAATATATTTGAAGCGTGGAAAAAAGAAAATTTCGATCAGTAAGACCTATTTTTATTAGCTGCGTTTATGTAAATTTTATTTTATCCCGTCGAAAAATCTTGGAACCACAAAAAAAGTGTTGGCGATTATTTTAAATATTACGCTGAATTTTGATAAGAAATCCTCTGAAAGTGTGCAAAAGTGACACCTTAATAACACATTGAGAATTGAAATTTAAACTTCAATACGAAATCATTTTGAAAGGCAAAACAAGCAACTATTTGTGCATTATATCTACAAAAAAAAGAAAATAACAACTGAAGTTACTATTGTTTGTTTATCCAATCCAGAAATAATACTTTGCCAATAATCGAAATCGGCCGACATTTGTATCATGATTTCCCTAACTTAGAGATTTTTTTCGTGTCTAACAAAATAATAAAATTAATCACATCTGATGCGGCTACAGAAAATTCTATAGCCGCCAATGCTTCACTTAACACTACTTGCGCTGTTTATATTCCATCCGAATTCTACGATATCCGTGGGGTTACTTTCATCCTTTCGGATTTCACTGCATTTGAAGTTTACTCCACTGCCTGTCCAAAAATCCTACTTAAATTTGGACCCTTGTCTGACTTCTGCAAAGTTGCGGAAGTCACGCGCGTCTATAAATTTGATCGAAACTCTAGCTCTCGTGTGCCTTTGGACACAGTCCACATAAGTTTTTCAGAGAATGTCGTGCAATATCACAATTGTCGGCGTTTCGGCCGCACTGATAAGGTATGCTCACGCCAAAACGTAACCTGCCCCAATACCTTCATTATAATGACATCCCCATGGTCTGTCTTTTTGAAACTTTTCTTAATCCTCATGATTCTTTTTCTATTAAGAATTATAACGTAGTTAGATTTGATCGTATTTCCAACTCCTCTCATGGTCGTGGTGTAGCAATCTAACAAGCTTTCATTCTCTTACACTTCTAATTTTGCAAATTGTGTACCAATTGAAGCTTGCAGCTGCACCATTCAGACTTCCTTTGGAGAACTCTTGTTATATTTCACGTAATTGTAATGCTTCTGATTCTACAATTAACAGATTATTTTCATTCAGATCCGACATATGCGCATTAATATGTGGTGATTTTAAGGCCCGCAATGTTTGTTGAAGTAGTCGTTACTCCTATTCAAATGGCGGACAAATTCAAGATTTTCTTCAAAGCAGCAATTTTGTTTTACTAAATAATGGTGATCATACTCATCCGTCTTTTCTTGCATAGACCTTTCAATCTGTACAACTAATCTAAATTCTCTGAGTACCTGGCAGACCTTTAACGACATCTTAGGTAGTTCTCACTGTCTAGTCGAAATTGGTCTTTATTTGCATCCTATTACCCGCTGCCAATCACATACCCATGTTGCAAAGTATATCAAACCTTCTTTATTTAACAATAATATCCTTAACATTTCAAATACCATCCAAACCAATGACTCTTTGCGTTATTTCTCTGATAGAAGTCTTTCGCTGACGCTCTGAACAGAAAGTCTTTTAAAAAATCCTACCCTCCTAATCCTTGGTGGAACACCGCATGCAATCGAATCAATCCAAACTTAGGCTCGCTTTAAATAAATGCAAAAGATTTCTTTTTAGAATAAATTTCAAATTTTTCGCCGATGTTAGAAAGGACTATACCAATACTCTCAGGCTGTGAAATGTACAGGATGAAAACAGTTTTGTGAAAATGTCAAAAGCGACATGTCAATCTCAGATCTTTGGTATACTGTGAGAATTTTTAGAGGTATTACTTCCTCTCATTGTTTCATACCCACATAGCTTTTTAACGAGTTTTGTAACAAGCTTGCTGAACTCTCTGGTCCTATAATCCCCTCTGTTTCGCTCGATGAGGAATGTGATAATATTTCGTAAACGACATATCTCTATCTGAGCTCGATAAAGCCACTAATCCTCTCAAAAAACTCAGCACCGAGGTTAGATGGTATTCGTAACTAGGACCTCAAAGTCTTGAATATTGAACACAGATTAATCTTACTAAAAGAATTTGACAATATTCTAATTACCGGCTATGTACCCTCTTCCTGGTACGACTACCAAATCTTCACTTTAAGAAAAAAACTTTAGAAAAATTTTCATGATTAGAATGGTATCTTGAGGCCAAACATATCGTCAACAATCTTCAATTTGGTTTCAGACGTTACAGATCTGCCCGAGACAGCATTGTCACTTTGTGGCCAGCAATCTATTTAGCGTTTTCTAAGAACCACACTCTCATTGCTTACTTTCTGGACATAATCTCAGCATTTGATTCTGTCAATATCTACATCTTAAAATCCATCTTTCTCTCCTTAAATCTCCCTACCAAATTCTGTAATTTGTTATATAAAATCTTTCTCTATAAGAACATGTTAACTAACAAGGTTGATGTTGTTGTGCAAAGGTGTTCTACAGGTGTTCCTTAGGAATCTGTATTGAATCCTCTTTGCTTTAATTTATATGTTAACAAAATTTTCAGTTCACTTCCTGAAAACATTTCAATTCTGGGCTATCGGTTCTTGCCATTTTTAGTTCTTACTCAGATCCAGATTTGTATAGGTGCAATTTGCAATCTGCCCTCGACACTATTTCCTCTCGTCATGAGTCACTTCAATTCACACTTTCAGTCAATAAGACCAAATGCTCGGTCTTTTCAAAAAAAAAGAAAATACCCCACGATTGTTCCTGGGTTCATCTATGGTTCTTCTATTCCGTTTATTAAAGCTTTCGAGCTTTAGGCTGCGTTTTACGCTCAAAACTTTCCCCAGCAGCTCACATCAACAAAACTGCCAAACCATGTTTTCAACTCATCATTGTATTGAAATCCATTTGTGGTATTTCTTGGAGCCCCGATCCTTTTTGTGTGATTAAACTGTATGTTGGTTGGCTTAATCAGACATCCCAAAGAAGGGCCTTCTGAAATTGTGCAGAATCCAATGGAAATACCTTCGTCAGGCTCCTGCTGGTATGAATTCTACGCACACACTAAGCTTGGAACAGATGGCAAACATTATGCCTCTACAAGAAAGATTTCATTTACTCGCCAATTTTTCATTTAATAAAATTCTAGCTTTTGAGAATCATCCGGCCTCACCTTTCATTTACCACTTTATATTTCCCAATTCCTCTCCTTTCTTTTTTAAAATTTTTGCTGACAAAACTAATAACTTCAACATTCGAAGAACTGGTGTACATAGCTTATTCAAAATTCCTCTTGGTTCTCAATATTTTCGACGGTAATTAAATTCTTACCAGTGCGAAAATCCACAGTTGCTTCGGGAGAGGTACAACACCGTGATTGAAACTTAATCAATATCAAATCAAAACATTGTTCACTCATCTTTACTGATGGATCTAAGAACGATGTTGTAGGCAGCGGTGTTTGGTTGCCAGATATTAACATAGAAGCCTACTTCTCAAATCCCATCCCGTCAAATCCCATACAGCCCTATATATTCGACTGAATCTCTTACAATCCTAGAACCCATCCGCTTAGCGAGTACTTAACCTCAAAAAAAAAAAACCTTATAGAGTCTGAGTCTCTTATCCGCTTTACAATCATTTTTCTCAGGTAAAACTCATCCCTGTATATTAAAAATGGTATCCTTACTTTATAACCTCAAATCCGCTACATTTTGTTTTCATTTTCTCTAGGTGCCCAGTTACATGGGCATTCCTGGCAACAACACTGCAGATAAAATTGCGTCTTCCAGACGAATCTCATTTTAATGATCACGCCGTGATTTTTGCTAATTTGAGGGCAATCTACAAGAAAAACTCAGCTTTTCTTGGCAACAGCGATGGAATTAGCCACCATATGGTCATCACTTATACTTCGGAAAAGATAGTTCTTCGTTCTGATAAATAAACAAACAAACCAATAATTAAAGAAATAGCGGATGAATATTTAGTGAGCAAAAAGACAAAAAAAAATTTTTAAATTTAATTATACTCCACTCATATATTTGATATAATTTGCAAAAGGTCGAATTTATATGAAATGGGAAAAAACTGCATAAGGAAATATTTATCAATTAATTATGAGCGAAAATTGTACAAGTGAAGTAGTTTCTAGTGGATTTTTTTAATTGACGAAACTAACAATTGTA
Source organism: Glossina pallidipes (assembly GCA_000688715.1). Classification (NCBI taxonomy): domain Eukaryota; kingdom Metazoa; phylum Arthropoda; class Insecta; order Diptera; family Glossinidae; genus Glossina; species Glossina pallidipes. The sequence continues at coordinate 737,690 of KK499828.1, forward strand.
TCATTTTCTACAACCATAGATTTACGGCTTTGCTTTATAAAACAAGGCATAAAAAAAGATGACCTATGCGCCTGGGTACGAGAAACATGTTCTTAAGATATAAACTACTAAAGTGCAGTAACTGCTGCATTTCATTGCGGGCCATTCCGAAATGGCACGAAACTACAACTATAGCTGTGTCCAGTGGCATTAAAATCTAAACAAAGTATGGCATGATAAAAGCTATAAATTAAATTCAATGGGTTTCCCCAACGACTTGGTTAACTCCTTTATGTTTCTCACTCTAACTTGATCTAAAAGAAAATAATTGCAATTCTTACTGTTAACAAACTTTGAATTTTATGCTCTATATTTTTATATTTTTATTTGCGCATTGTTTATACATCTCACATATATTCATATACTTATATCTATTACGAAATGTATTAACGAAATGAATATTAATAAAATAGAAATCATAAAAAATGTGTAGTGAACGTATTGACGCTATATTACTTCTTTGTTTTACACGTTTTTAATTCCCCGTCTCATTATAGTTCTCTGTCGTGAAGTTCTATACTCTTTCCATAAAATGACGTGTCGAAACATTCTGCGTAATATTTATGTATTGACTAATACAAAACGATTATTTATGAACATTTAAGAATATATTACTTATCTTTCAGAAATTCAAATTTTATCTATTTAGTTTTTTTTTTTTTGAGTTAAACTGAAATAAGCCAATTAGGAACGTGACTTATATATCCACTCTTCCTTTTTCTCAGTTTTTGTTTCGCGGCTAACCCAAACTTTTTATCAATTTTGTTTTTATTTGTTCTTCTTCTTCTTCTTTTTTAAAATTTTTTGTTTCGACTCAGCTGTAAGCAAGTAAACAATTTTGTTTAGAATTTATTTTGTTTTCAATTTGCAGCTATTTTCTCTTATAAAGGCGGTTCTAAACAGCCAACACTAACGTAAAATAGCTTATACTAATGCCAAACGTAAGTTCTTTTGCTTTCGTACAATTTAACAATTATGAGATGGTGTATTTAACAGCCCCTGTGTCTACGTGATCCCAAAAGACCGTTACCATCAACCAATACTGACTACTATCATATACGCCGTATCAAACCGCCGAAAAACGAAAATATAAGCCGACCTTCAGATACGTGATTACCCCCCTGAAATATTAATCATATAGTTTCTGTTTGTCTACATTTAAATACACACAATCAATTTTATTTTTTCCCACCACAACGCATAACGCAAACATTGCGTGCTGCGCATTACTTATAAACAGCTGAGCCAAAATGACAAACCTCAAGTGCGGTAGAGTTTTTAATAATAATAATAAAAATAATAATAATATTAATAAAAAAAATAAATAAATAAATAAAAAGCCGAAAGCCTTAGATGCTAGTGCTGTTAAGACTTTAGTCTTAGAATTTATTCTCTGGCTAAATTTAGATAATAATAATAATAATAATAAAAAGAAAATAATTATTCGAAAATGCAAAGTTTGTTTTTCTAAACAGTTTTGTTTCAACAAAACGTTTTTTTAAAACATAACACAAAACAAATTTTTCATTTGCAGCTGAATTTAAATTTATATATATGAAATAAAAATAACAGGATGGCAAAACCCACAACCTTTCCAACGCTATTTTTTCCTTTCATAAAAAACGTAAAATCTTCCAAGAATAATTTTTAATATTAACGAGAAAGAAGATTAAATCCGCTCGTGACCGAATCTTTGTAACAAACAGAGCTGACGCTATTTTTATTACGCTATTACAACAAAACAAAAACATACAGAAGAAGCTATGTCTCTCCTGGCCATTAATTTGTCGCATTGCGTCTTGTTCTTTATCCGTTAGTTCGTGTATGCGTGTCAGTTTGTCCGTTAAGTCAATATCGGCTATTACAAACGCACACACACGTCTTACTTTTCCATCACTAAATCATTAATAGTTTAATTGTTAAACACCTTGTTTTCTTTTCTTTAAAAAAAAAAAAACTACTATTAAAGTTAACGTTTCTACCCGCACCATAGGGTTTAGACGTACGAGCTTTAGAGCATCTTTAACGGCGTAAAATAGCAGCATTCCAATTCGACACCACCACGCTGATAAGATACTTCTCTATGTGTATTATTATTATAAAATTCCTCCGGAGCCGTGTGTATGTGTGGATTCATGTATATACGTTGTGTTGTCTTCGTAAAGTTCGTTTAGCACTCATGTATCAATATTACCAAATAAAAAAAATAGAAGAATTTTATTTTTTTCCAAAATTAATCATTCTTTTTTTGTCAAATCATTTTATTTCACATAGGCATATCAAACTTATCATACATCCCATGATGTAGTTATAACGTTCAATTACATGGTTTTATTTGATATAGAGCAAGGATTACAATAACAACTATGCATTAATGAACACCGATTAATGTTTTATCAATTTTTTATTTTTTTTATTTAAGTTTGTGCTCTTGTTATCGTAATAGTTTTTCAATTTTTTCTATTTATATCACTATGGCTTAATTAAACTATAATCTTTTTTTTGGATCTTAAATATAAAGTATTACCTTTCGACGACTTTTATCGTAATTTATTCTTGTCTTCTGATAGACTTATTCCCGTGAAGTAATTATTGAACTTTTACATATTAACTTTAAACTTGCGTTGAACTCAAGTTTGTATGCTTTCAATGCGAGTCTGCCCAGAAATATCAAAAAACTCTCTAACTCATTTTCTTTCTTTAGAGTTTGCTTTGATCTGTCTCTCAATATGTGATGAGTGGTTATGATTATGAGTGGCTTAGTCAGTATGAATAAAAAAAGCATAAAAATTGCATTTCGCAGAACCCACTCTTATGTTATGCAAACGAACTTTGGACTTTTCGCTTTTTATACTTCCTCTTTTTAACCTGAACTATTATATTGTATTATACATAAGGAAGAAAATATTAATGGAGCAATATTATTATGTTTGGCAATTCTGTGGTCGTATTTTTTACTATGCGCATGGAAAATTTGTAATTGCGTATTTATTTTATTGGTTTATTGCTTTAAAGGATTTTAAAGCCTAATTAATTATAAAATTGTTTGAATTTATTGAAATATGTTGAACTTTTCGTGTTGATAGTATTTTGGTTTTTGCGATCAGTAGTTGGTGTTCTCGTCAAAAATTGTCTTTCTTGTTTTCTCTGCGTTGGTTTGCGGTGTTTACAGTTTTTCTTTTTGGTTACTGTGTTTTTAATTATGTGAAGTTTACGTGCTGATTGAAGAGATCATTTTTGAATACGTGACAAACTTTTTTGTTTTTTATTTCTTTACCACTCCATTTTATATGACATGGAGTGTTTATTTACATCACGTTGAACCTGATTCCGAGCGATTCATCACTTGTTGGCTTTGCGGGAGTTACGCCCAAATCTCATACGCCGATTCGTTCGAGTGTTCCATCCTTGCCGATAAAGAACATTAGCGTTTTCTATACCGTTGGCTCAGCTAATGACATATAAGTTACAAATAAGCCGGGAAGCGCTTCTCGTTTCAGCTATACTGAGGCAAAGATATCTCCTCCCAATGGTATGAATCAGGCTATTCTGTCTA
>KK499828.1:746242-804875 GCA_000688715.1 Glossina pallidipes
AAAGACAACCGGGCCCCAACCCAATTTCTTAAGGGCAAACAGCAAGAATCCGTCTTTAACGGATTCAATTGAATCTACATAACATCTGCAGGAAGGGGACCACGTAACAGCGGCATAGTCGTATGCCCATGTAGAGCCTTCTTGTAATGTAATGGTCATCAAGGTCTGTGGACCATCGTTTAATGAAACTTATCGCCGACTTAGCTTTATTGAAAGAGAGCTCAATGTGTAAATTAAAACGTAATCTTTGGTCGAATAGAGCCCCTAAACCGATGAACGAAGCAACGGCTTCCAACTTGTATGAATCACTGAAATACTCAGTATTGAATGACTTCCTGCTTGAGAAAGGAAGCTTCTTGCACTTTCTGAGATTTAATTTCATAAAATTTAATGGCCAAATTATGTATGTACCCAAATTATCTAAGCCAATTTAAAGCTGGTACAATTGCGAATTCAAGGAGAAGTTTAACAGTTTAACATCATCAGCGTACATTAAGATCTGCCTGGATTTAATTACCAAAAGGAGATCATTAATGTATAGATTAAATAAAACGAGTCCTAAGTGGCTACCTTGAGAGACGTCAGACGTCACGGGAAATTCATCCGAGCTGATGAAATTAAACAATACCCTGAATGATCTGGTATGAAGATAACAGCATATCCATTTTACTAAGTACAAAGGGTGGCCAAAGACCTAGAGTTTGAAGATCAATAAGTTATGGTCAACTACGTCATACCCTTTACTAAAATCGGAGTGTACAATATCCGAGCGAGAGCCACTAGAAAAAGGCTAGAAAACATGGCAAGTAAATTCGAAAAGATTCGAAACAGCTGATCTTCATTTCAGGAAGCCACGGAATAAGGAAACTGCTCTTCCAACACAAAGGTAAAACACCTTATTCAACGACCGATTGAAAATTTTTGAAATAACACCACATAGCTCGTCAGAGCATGATTTGAGTATACATGATGGAATGCCATCAAGTCCAGGCGCACAACTATATTTTAGAAACCTCAAGCCATCTAAAACGTTATTTTCTGAAATTACCAAGTTAAGAATCAAAATCAAGCTAGCCATCTGATATGGATAATTAACAGTTAAATCGAATATCCTCAGAGATATCAGCCGCCAGTCTTGACATGGATACTGCCTTGCGAGGGATTACTGCCATCAAGCAGTTGCTTATTAGAAACATTAGAAATCACGGGTAGAGAACTTTGATTTGGGAAGAAAACAGACGGAGTGACTACCTTTGATTGTACAATTTGTGCAACATGTGCAGCATGGTGCCCAGCAGATACACCCGAACAGCTAGCAGGAGAAGACGATTTAGTGTTTTGGTTTATTTGTTTTGGAGATATAGACTGACAGGACCGAATGGCACCACTAGTAGGAGATACTCTTGTCACCTCAGCATACCCGACTCGAAGAGGGGTTACCAGCTTATTTGAATTATTTGTATTACCAGCAAAGTTTACGATGGAAAACATGCTAATGCGTTTGGAGGCAACGGTAAAGCACTCCATACCTTAACCTGATTTGCCAATGCCAGATCCAAAAATGCTATCATTGACGACAAGAAATGGTGGCAATCAACATGAACAGATATAAAGGGACGGATATGCGAAGACGAAGGTGACCTACCACATGCTACACTGCAAGTTGGTCATCAAGCAGACGTCATTCCTATTAAGAACGATCAGATTTACAGATAGAGAATTTTGATTTGACTTGTCCAGCAGGGTGAGCAGCGGACACACTTGAATAGCTAGGAGGGGAGGCATATTTATTATTTTTATTAATATTCTTTGCGTATGTAGACAGAATAGCCTGATTCATACCATTGGGAGGAGATATCTTTGCCTCAGTATAGCTGAAACGAGAAGCGCTTCCCGGCTTATTTGTAACTTATGTGTCATTAGCTGAGCCAACGGTATAGAAAACGCTAATGTTCTTTATCGGCAAGGATGGAACACTCGAACGAATCGGCGTATGAGATTTGGGCGTAACTCCCGCAAAGCCAACAAGTGATGAATCGCTCGGAATCAGGTTCAACATGATGTAAATAAACACTCCATGTCATATAAAATGGAGTGGTGAAGAAATAAAAAACAAAAAAGTTTGTCACGTATTCAAAAATGATCTCTTCAATCAGCACGTAAACTTCACATAATTAAAAACACAGTAAACAAAAAGAAAAACTGTAAACACCGCAAACCAACGCAGAGAAAACAAGAAAGACAATTTTTGACGAGAACACCAACTACTGATCGCAAAAACCAAAATACTATCAACACGAAAAGTTCAACATATTTCAATAAATTCAAACACTTTTGTAATTATTTAGGCTTTCAAGCGGTATAAGAGTAATAAAGCAAAAAAATAAATCGCAAAATTTCTGCACACAAAGTAAAAAATGCGATCACAGCGCGCGCGCAAAGTTGCCAAATTGATCTTAATCCAAATCTAGTAAACGTCCAAACAGTGAGGACTTTGTTAGGTCCAAACCCGTCCGCGGAATATCTTGACAATAAAATTACATCGCGCAGCGCACTTTGCGATAAAGAAGGTAAGAAAATGATATTCGACTGTGACCGAATCTGTTATATCCCTATCGTTGTATTGAAACAGAGTTGTTTCTGTTTAGAAGTAATGAGCAAAAGACCTGTTTTTTGACTTTGTAAATAGAAGTGTTCTCACTTTACGTTGTACTGTGGTATGTCCTCTGAGCTATTGGCCCATTTTTAATACAAACCTGCGTACGATAAGGTCCAACCTGCCCAGATGCATATATTTGAGTCGATTCAGAATTTCATGGTGATCAAGAGTATTTTATGGGGAAGATTCCTTTCATACGTTTTGAGAAAATTAATATACCCCCTTCTCTCCGTCGTGGGCATAAAAATGCGCTTCGCTTACAATATTCCTTGGCTATTAACATTAAATTTGTAATACCTTTACCATAGTATTTTTTTTTGTTGGAGATAGTTTTGATTTTTTGTTTGTGAACCTTCGAATCACATTTCCAAATATTCCAAATAACGTTTTTCTTCGATTTTGGTAAAATGTAAATAAGGGCTGATATTTATTCAAACAAATTATGAATGTAGTAGATGTCGCATAAATGTTTGTATGTTTTGAATTTAAATAATCAAAGAAGTAAAAACTTTAAGTAACTAGAAAATGGTTTACAACTAAACCTGAATATAATTATGGTTATAATATTCATTTTGTGATTTAATTTAGTAACACTTTTGCTTGCCTTTAGTTATGGACAACGGTTGAGGAATGTTGAATACTACGTTCGAACTCTTCTAAACTGAGCGCCTGGTTTAAATTTAATAGGGGAAGTTTTCCGGCTGATGCTTGGGCTAACAGTTCGGGTGAAAACCATTGAGCCAATTGATTACTAGTAGGTGATAAGCAGCCGTCTCGCTGATAGTTTAAATTTGGGGCCATTGCGTTATTAGCAGCCGCGAGATGGGAACCAGACAGATCTGCAAATAGTAAAGTTATTCGCGCAAATAAAGAAGATTGAAGAAAGAGGAGCGGGCAAATTTGCTTTTTAGTTCAAAATTCGTTAAGTCCACTATCCATAAAATTAATTTTAATCATATGTTACTTCTTCATACTCAGTTTATATGTATGCTCAAAATACGCATCGGAGACTTCGTATTACAATAATTGAATAGTTGAAAATAAGTAAACAAGGTTCATATTGAGTATAAATATGTCTTATAAAAAAATATTCACAATTTTAAAGCACGTCGCAGATAGTTTTTGACGGCTATCTTTCAAAAATGAGCAAGGAAGAGCGATTCAATGTTATATTTTCCGCCGGCATACGTAAGACAATATACATAATACGCAATACGTACATAATATATACACAATGAAGAAAGAAAAGATGTTTTTGTTCAGAATTACGTATCTTCGTTATTCATGGATGTGTTGGGATGCGCTTCTTAACAGGAAAATTGTAATTTGTAAACAGAAAATTGAAATTTTACTAAAGTAACCGGAACGGAATAAAAAGCGGAATTTTCATCCTTGATTTCCAGAAGTTTTTAATATAGAAGCTATCATCTAATTAAATATCTGTTATAGGTACGATACTTAAGATGTTGGATTTTGTACTTAAATTTATGTCAACGCTATTGTGATTTACAATGGACGAAAACCGCGTATATACTTGGTCTCTGATACGTTTTCAACCACATTACAAACGGAGTTACAATGTTAATGAAACCGCCATTATGGTGGTGCTCATATCAGTAATGATTGTTTGTTTTATTCTAAACATACTTGGATGACCGCTAACTACTTCGTGTTGTTGCATGTGTTTTTGATTTTGTTGCTGCAATAGTTTTTGAACAGATAAAGATCGTTGCTGATATATATGTTGTTGTTGATGCTGCTGTTGATGTAACTGAACCATACTATTAATATTCTGAGAATTAGCTAATGACTGTGGAAAGGTGTGTGGAGGCGGAAATGATTGATTAATAACCAGCTGCATATGTTGAGTTGATGTATGATTGCCTTTGGATTGATGTTGCTGCAGTTGTTGTAATTCCAACTTGGTAGGATGCGTTATGTGAGGTAAAATTTGTTGTTGCTGGTGCTGTGTTGACTGCTTTTGTTGATTTTGCCCCACTGGAGGATGTGGCTGCGTTTGTGATGTTGGTGTCAAATGTTGTACTTGTGGCATTTGTAAAGTAGTCATCGGTCCCTTAAGTATTGGACGTCCTTAAAGTGAAGTACGGGTGTACTTTAGCAGCGTTCAATTAAATTACATACAATTTGTCATACCTATAGGTTTATTAACTGTAACGATATTAGAATTGATTGTTGGAGATGGCCATTTAAGAAGAGGTTGACTTCGTAGTTGACCCGGCTGATGGCGATGATGTTGTGGGGATATTTGTTGCGGTTGCTGTTGTGATTTTAAAGGTGATACTTGCTGTGCTGGTTTGGATGATATTAGATGATGATGTTGCTGGGATTCTTGATGCACACTGCCGCCACCAAGAATCATTCTGGGTTGAGAGGTTTGTGGATGCTGATGCTGAATTTGATGTTGAATATGTTGTTGTTGCAGTGGAAACATGTCACACGAAGGATTTCCACTCTGAACAAAAAGCACCGGGAATTAGTAAATTAAGGAGCCATTGCAAAGCAATCGGTAAAATCTTTTTTTTTTTTTAAGTTATTTAAGTGAGGTCTACGCTTAATTTCAGCACTAAATGTATATTGAATGAATTATGCAAACACTTTCTGTAAACAAAGTTCTACTGGTAGAGCATTGAAATCAGCGCAGACATCAAGACAAATGCACTAACTTGAGAAAGCAAAAGTATCGACTAATTAATGCGGCGGTTTAATTAACCAATTCCTGGTACATTTTGATTAGAGTTTATAATCATATTAAATGTTAATCCTTAATACTATCGGTTCTTTAGATGTACCTGCTGCGTTTGTGAATGTTGTTGTTGCATATGCTGCAAGTGATAGTGTTGTTGCTGTTGTTGATTATGTTGTGGAGAGGTTTGAGAAGATGCGTTCTGTTGGAAAGATACATCTTTATCTGCCGTCATTTTTCTTAGTACAGATGTGGGTGTGAACGCCAGCGGGGTAGGTGAATTTATATGTCGGGATGACGGTTGAGGGTTGTGTAAATGATGCGATTTCATCAGTTCACTGTTAGCCGTACTATTTCCTGGAATGCTTCCTTGCTGTTGTAACAAATCAAAATCCAAATGATGTTTACGTGTTTCTTGTCGTCGCCGCAGTACTACTTCTTGCTGTTGTTCCTCCAGTTTTTTTTTCAACGCGTTCTGCAGAATGGTTTGCGTGTGTATTTGCAATTCACGTTGAGATGGTATAACTTAAAAGAATTTAACACATGTATCTTAAATGAATGTAACGTACACAAAAAAAGGTCACAAATTCTAGCCAGAATGCGTAATATTGGCCTGCAAATTAGTACGAGATTAGACTCAATCCGTAGTCTTGATTAGGATGGAATTAATTTTTTATGAACGGTTTCGAATAAAAAATAATTTGTAGGCAGAAAGAGTCCAATTAAACTAGTAGACTGAGTCTTATCTCGAGGATTAATGTGAAAAATGGTTTTTCAATACAAGCAAAAATTGTTCACTTTGAATAAATACTCCAGTTATTCTACGAAATATGACATGAACAGGTAGAAGTTCAAACATAAAAAATAACTCACATAAGTGTGCAGAACTTTCCTGTTGTTGCGAACGCTGCGGGACTAATTGTTTTTGTTGGTCTTTGGATTGTTCCAGGCAATTGGAGTGCATTTTATTACTACTATCTGGAGCTGTTGATACAGCCTGTGTCTCATTGAACATTGTAGCCGTGATGGCCATCAAATTAACATTACCACCAACCGCAGGAGTACCACTACGCGAATTTTCGTTTAATACTTTGGAGACAACCTCACTTCCATTTGATGGAGAATGCAATCTCCTAAAATCTCGATCATTATAACTCAGATTCACTTCGACTATACCCGATGCTGAAAAAAATAGGAAATAATCAAAACATATACTTTAACTTCGTCCAATCTTTTCTTACGATGTACAAAAGGATGAGTATTGATTGGATTGGAATTGGCTGAACCATTAGCACGTAGCGGTGACAATTCACAACAGGAGGTCACTGGAGACGTCTGAATTGACATTAAGTTTTGTTGATTGCTCAGCGAAGGGGTTACAGAACGCGAACTTTCGTTCAGTATGGAAGTAATAACATCTTTAATGTATGGTGATGCGTTGGGATTCTTCAACTCCCTTTCCAGAAAAGCTTGTGAAAACTCCCCCTTGGATATGGCTACGATATTGCATATAAAAACACAACTGCTTTAAAAATTCAGAGAGGTAAGTCATATTCGCTGTAGCGCGAATCCTTTATACCCATCACTGTAATAAGTTTTAGCTAATCTGCTTAACAGTTCATTTTCTTAAAGAATGCAGAACAATTTAGTATGTAGGTATAAACCAAAGAAAACATACACGAATATAGATGAAAAATTTGGTTTTTTGCGGCTTTATACTAGTAAGTTTTAGCGCGTCTCTTTTGTATAACATGAAACGTACACATAATTTAATTGAAAATAGATGTGCTATTCAAAGAGACACCACGTAATGCCAAACGTAAACGTTTTTAAAGACCAAATCGTTACTTACCGCTGAATCTACGCACTTTAAAAGGTCTACAACTTTTAAATATTACTTAAATAATGACATCCTGTGAATGATAAGTACTACAAAAAGAAGGAATTCATAACTTACATTGTAACAAATTTTGCATTTCCATTTGTTTTAGAGGATGATGACCTAAAATAAATGGTAGCATACATTGAGGTGGCTGCACGGATAATGCTGAAAAATTTTCGTTTTCAAAGTGCTGCGGTGATATTGGTGATGACATATGCTGATACTGTGACTGGTCCGATTGCTGAATAGTTGACGGCAGCATTTGCAAGAACTTTTGTTGATAGATTGTTTGGTGTTGCTCTTGCATTGGTTTGGCGAGATCTTCATGCCTGACCATATTGGAAAGCGGTACAGGAATCGAATGTGTGAGGATTCCCTGTTTTTGCATGTTTAACGCTTCTTGCAATGCTGTTGCCGGACTGCCAAATAACCGATCGGGGTGTGAATCCATCATTACATTGATCGTCAACCCAACATCGCGAGGCTTGTTATCTCCTGCTCCCAGTTGATTTAACAGACGCTTGAAGGCTTCTACATCCTGATTAGTTTTTGGAGAAGGCGATAAATCGGGATGGTCAACACACCTATTGCTGGTGCTGCCAGAGTTTCTTATTGACTTGGCTCCACAACCCGGTATTTCTGTGTGCTCGCTCTTAGTATCAAGAAGGCGCATGCGAGCCTCCAGCTCCTCAACACTCAACGCTAACACTTTATATAAGCAGAGCAAATAATTCTTATGATTTAAATTTTTAACACTATTTTCTTAATAAACTAACAATTTGATATTGGTTACCTACCGGCATGAGGTAAAGTTTTTGGAAGATCTGGAGTTAGAAAATGATTATTCCGAAAGAACGCCATAAGAGAATCCGTTCCATTACCCTTTAATTCTTTTTCTTTGTCATCTGAAAAATATTTTATTAACCTATTACTTTAATAAGATAATATGGATCCTTTCACACCTCCATAAGATTTACTTTGACTGACTACTGGAATAAAGTCATCATCTTTATTACTCTCTTTGTTAACAAACCAACGACTAAAGCGTGAAGTTCCTATCTCATTCGAAATAATGTTTTGATCACCCGCCTAAAATGAAAGGGAACAAAAAATAAGAACAAAAGCATTGAAAAGTAAAATCGCCAATAGAAATAATAATTTAAGATTTCTTTGCAACACCTTTCTTGTGACCTTACAATTATAGGATATTCTAAGGAATCCATGTCGAAGAAATTTAGTATATCATCAACATTTCCTGATTTACTAGATGGAGAAATCTGTGAAGTTGCGTCTTTTACTTCAGCTAGATGGTCCGAAGACAAATGTTTACCAATTTTTTCATCCTTAAGTTCGTTATTGTGATTGTCTCCTTGACCATTTGTATCTGAATTATTATTTATTGATGTACCCTCATCATCATCTCCATGATCGATGCCATTTTCAGCATGAAAATCCTTTTCTACATTATTTAGAATTATAGTTTTGTGGTCATTTGCATTTTCCAACTTTTGATTACTACTAGGCGATGACGATGAGCTATCACTGTGCTTTTCGTCATTTTCATTTACAAAGTAGCTGTCTTCCTGCTCATCAATTTCCTCAAAGCCACGAAGTTCAATAGTGTCGTGCTGAGAAGTGGGACCCCCACTGAACCATTCGGGCTCATCTTTATCCTTTTCCTTCAGTTTTGGTTTTTCTTTTTTGTCAGATGTATGATTTTGACTACGTCTAAACGACATTGTGCGTTGTATCATACACGATTGTGACAGCTGGAAACGGTGATTAGCATTTAAATCTGTGCTGTTGTCCTCGCAATTAGTTGCATTATAACGCCTTGTATTGTATCCGCTATCTTTGTTTTCATGCTTTTCACTGCGTGCATAACTTTCTAGCACACGACGATCATAAGGACGGCGTTCTCCTAGGTTACGTTCGCAATTGCGTGCGTCCGGGAATCGCAATACCGCACGTGGGGATTTATCATTACTATTATCTGGTGCTGATTCAACACTGGTGAAATTACCGTGAAAATTTTTCTCCCTCTCCACTCTAGTCCCACCGCTGTTAGACCTATAATCCCAACAAACTTCACGAGAGACTAACCGTCCGCTGCCTATACGACGATCCAAACGCTTCGCGTTGTTACTCTTATTACATGTTGGATTGATTTCAGCGTGCGAATCGCTCATCAATGGTAGCCAGTAAGGATGAGTCTCCGTGTTAGAATTATCTGCTGTTCAAAGTAAACAAAAGTGCTTAAAAGTGTGCCATTTTAAAGTTATGATAAATGATTAACCAGTCCTACTGCAAGATAATATTAGCTAACTGTTTATTCCAGTATTTGTTTAAGTAATTTTTACAACGGTAAAAGCAATCATAACAAGTAAAAAAATTAAATTCGGTCGAGACCGAATCTTTTATATCCATCACTGTTATCCTAAAAAAGACAAAAGAACTAAAAGAGCTCATGCCCTACAATATAGAGTGGCCACAAATGATTTCTGCTATTTTCAAAAGAATACTGCTCTAAGACAAATATTTCAATAAAAAGATTTTTGTCGTATAGACATGCGGGCGTTGTAGGCGTGTCCTTTGAAAAGTTTAGGTCAATTCCAAATTCTTTGCAAATTTGTAGGCGGTATCTTTATTTTCACTAACAGAAAAATGTTTACCACAAATACTATAAAGGCACGCAATCAGATGAACAGGCGGACATGTTTAGTTGTATTGCAAATTTGAAACTGGTCAAGAATTTGTATACTTTTTGGGGTTTATGAAGCTTGTTTCTGCGCGTTACAAAGCTATTCAAACAACAATTAAATTATGATACACCATAATATTGGGTAGCCGTGGTCAATTTTCTTCATATTTGTGCTCAAATGCTACAGCGTAGCCAATAGAATACGCTTTCAAATTTTTGTACATTTATTTACTTTAGTTTATGAGTAGTGAGCGAAAAACCAATTTTTCATTTCGTTTGAAAAACAAAGGTGTTTTCATTTTACGTGGTGCTGTGGGCGTGTCCTTGGACCTACTTGGTCCGTTTTCAACACGCACCTGCGTGCAAGAACTTCCAATGTTTCTGCCATATTTGAAGTCGATAGCTTCATTTTCATTTCGAACAAAAATAAGCAGATTTTAACACTGCAATAAGTAAAAGAGCTCTTTAAAATATTTAGCCGTGTTAATGTTTAATTTCCCTTTTCTAAAAGAATATAATGGTCAATATAATTGCAATTTAATACGTTATACGGTTCAATCTTATTGCCCATATCAAATGCACTACATCTCGTTTGTACTGAATAAAAAATCAACGTTTTAGTGTTATCAGCAAAAAGGGAGACCTGTCAGACTCGAAATATGGCAATTACCAAGAAAAGGAGGTAAAGATGAAAATCCCCAAACTTTGGAATCTTTTCATTTTCCTCCTTATCATAGCTGCCATTATATTTTCTTTATTAAAATATGAAATTACCTTCTTTATTCAAACGATTTCCAGAGTTGGATTTGTATAAGTAGTTTTCATCTGCAAAACAATATAAAAATGAGATTTTGTAGGCTCTCTTCGCATGCCCTTTACAAGATAACTAACAAAATGCAAATAAATTCCGATTTGAACCGAATGCTTTAATATCGACAATCCATGAAAATTATTTTTCTATAAGTTTATACGGAAGCTGATACGCGGATATTTGATCATGGAAATAGATAACGCAATTTCAAAGTAGCAGTCTGCATCAAGGCTTCCAGTCTCAGAAAATGTATTAATAGGAGTAAACATTTTTCGTTTTCGTAGCTTAAGTAGGAAAAATTGACTTTTTAGACCTTTCTTTACAATACGTTAGGACATTGTTTTCATTTACTTCAGACTTACAGTATTGACGATGATAGGTTCTACAAGTTATTAGAAAGTGAAAAAAAAAAACAAACCGAATTTGGATCGTAAAATTTTTAATTTTTTGGCGTGCAGTCTGGGAAAAAAACAGTTGCTTAAGGTCAGCTCTAATTTACTAATGTTCGCTTATGGTTTTTGATTTCAGAAACGTAATTCAAAATTAGTAGTTTAAGATGACATTTATGATATAGAATTCAGGCCATAGAACTTTTTTAATACGCTTACGCTTACCTATATAACGGCGATAATTGTTGCCGATAAATTTTTCATGATCCTTACCACGGATTCTACCTTCCCTGTTGGTGTGCGATTCCACTCCTTCCTCGCCTCCAATTTCGCAACCATATTCCCCGCTGCTAACCGGAAGCCCATCAGCAAGACCATTAGCACTTGATGCTGCTGCAGGATAGATGCTACCCATGTGCTTTTTAGCAAAAGCAGGCATGAGATGTGAGGACGACATGCTGCGATGGTCAATGTGAAATTTGGCGGTTATGCTTTGAGTGGTAGCTGAAGACATTACTGCATTCATTTCATTAACACGTCTTTGATGATTTATAAAACGACCACAACGCAATGTGCGTTTATTGGCTAATGGCCCTAGTGACGCATCTGGTATGTATGACTGCAGAACTCCACCACTGCTGTATTGATTACCATCCCCATTAATGCCGCCTGCATTACATGTAACGTTGCCAATGTCCACGATTGTGCCGCATATATTTTTTTTACAGCTTCCGTCGCATTGCAAGTCCATTGTGGATACCTTCCACACACCTAGCCTTTGCAATTCACCGCGTAAACGACACGTCCATATCGAAAATGCTTGCAGCTCAGTGCGAAGAGCACACTTCGGTCTTTTTCGAGATTTTTGCTCATTGCGTAGTTGAACTAGAGCAGTGCGTGTATAGCGCACAACATTTTCATTGCCATTCCGAGTTAGCAAGCTCGTTTCGATTATCGCAGGGGCATCACTATTTACATGATCTTCAAGATCACCAGTATCTTCGTGTTCTGAAGGTACCACTTTCTCCATCTGATATTCAGAAAATATATTCAAAAGACGAAAAGAAAAACTAATTTGTGCTTCTTAAATTACTCAGAAGGCAAATAGAATATTCGCTTAAGATAACACGTACCAAAATCAAAGCGTAATGTCAATTCCTTTTCTGCGAGTTTGTATTATTTCGGTTGCACAAGCTCTACGAATGATAGCTTGTGTTGTTGAGTCAAGGGATAGATGATATCTCCGAGACTCCCGTATAGCAAAACAACGTAAATCAATTAGCAAATCATACGCAACACCTTTCTAATTTTTCATATTGCAATTAACAAAAAAGTACTTTTAAGGAATAATAATCGAAAGTGGAATTAAACGCAACACAAACAATTTAGCTAAAATATGCCCGATATTGTCGTTTACTAGTGTTGAACAGGGAATTATTATAACAAAGGCGCAGATAGAAAGAGCACACATAGATGTAACGAAACAAACGTTCAACACACACTCAAATCTGTGTTTGAAGGTATGCTTATGTGTATTCACGTTCACAAAAAATAAATGTGTATGCATGTGCATGCGTACAAAAATACCAAGTTTGGAAAGGTTGTCATGAAGAGGGATTTAGTGTTTTTAAGAATTGCGCAAACTTTGGCTTGTATCCTAAGTAAAAGGCCACCAAATTTTCCTTTGAAATATCCAACTGCACATACATTTTTATTTTTGTTTTTGAACACAAAGTTAGTAGGAAAATAGGAATTCGAAGCTTTCCGTATACCTACAATATTTTCATATATAAATTAACAAATTTTAGTTAGAAATAAGTAAAAGTAATCCAAAAGAAACATGTAGTTTGCTTGGCCTTTCACATTCATTCATTCATTTTGGCATAAGCACAGAACTAGCAATAAGATTTCGAGCAATATTTAAATAATTATTTGTCTCCTTAATCTTCTTAAATTACTTTTAGAAATCTTTGTTTAATTGCATTCCAAATATTCTTACAAGCCGGATTTTTAATACTGCCCCCATTGCATTATTCGAATGCGATGATGAGTACTAATAATACTTTCTGTCTAATAAACCAGCTATCATTGGTATATTATACAATGGTAGTGTAATTTCTATGTTTGCTTACAAGAATATAAAATGTCCTATATTAAGAAAAATTATCTCAACCTGAAACTCTGAAACTTTTCCAATTTCATTTGAAAGATACTCGAAAGTATCATTTTTCTTAACACTGTGCAAGCCTTAAAAAAAGCTGTTGAAAATTGTTTTGTAAATGTTATATCTAGAGTTAACTAAAAACCTAGAGACACTATCAGAGTGTTCAATGCGCAAATTATTAAAGTTTCCTGTTATTAGCAGCTTGCTCTTTCCTTCTTATTATTTCTATGGGAAAAAATTCTTTTAAACCATTGAATTATATCAAACCTTTGTAAAACAAAATCATACAGACTTGTCGTTTTAAGTGAACATGCGGTATAGTATACGTATGAGCGCAAACGTACAGAAAAAAGCTGGTATGTAGCAAATATAATTTGTTCTCGTTCCATCATTTGTTTCGTATTGAAAATTTCAAATTTTATCTTCCCCAAATGCTTCCAGAAATTTCATTACAAATATATTGTGAAGGAATACAAAGGAATGTTTTGTAATTGAACAAAATTGCATTGTAGGAATAACTTGTCTTTATATAATTTATTTATTATAGGGTCTACCCCTGCATGTATTTTGATAATTTTTTCGCTTGAGAACGACATCTATTGAGAAATATTGGTACACTATATATTAATTAAAACCTTTTCCACAAGTTTCTACAACTTTTTCCCACCTTTCTGGCAACATGGCGATACCGTGTCGAAAGAACGATATTGTGCCAGCCAAGATATGCTGCATCGATCTGAACAAGTGGTATTCAGAAGGCGCTACGTCTGGTGAATGCGTTAGATGCGGCAGGACTTCTCATTCGATCTGCAAGAGTGTATCGTTGACAACTCTTGCAACATGTGGCCGTATGTTGTTCTGCAAGAAGATTACCTCGTCACCACGTCATCATTTTTAAACCGTTGAAACCAAAACCGACAATTGGGATATGATGGAGCAGCATCACCATAAGCTTTTTAAAGTGTTTGATAGGCTTCGGCAGCAGATTTTTGCAAAGGAATAATAAATGTAATGAATGTCGAAAATAAAATTTTGAGCTTTCCATGATTAGCGTCTGCATACATTGAATAACTCGATAATATTAAATAGAAAACCGTTATTTTATGTAGAGAAAGGTGAAAATCACTGAATTTTCGCATAACCTAATCGTTTTCACCAATAGATGTCGTTGATCATACTACGTGAAAGCATGTATTATTTATATATAAGTTAATTTCAATATTAAGCTAATATATTTCACTTTTTTTCATATTACACATGTGTTATTGCACAAGACCCGTCACCTATTTATGTAGGAAGTGTATATAAAGTTACTAACAAGACACTTTCCCATATAAGCATTTATCAAATCAAAGGAAGCCATTTTGTCATTTTTGATTCTTATGATTTTAATTTTTACTGGATTGAGTTGTGATTGTGAAGCTAAGAGAATTCAATTTCACTAAAAATTAGGTTATTAATTGTGCACAACAAATTCACGAGACCCTCCACAAATTTGAGTGTTCAACTTAGAGATTAATAATCTAAAAATTGTATAATAATCTGAGCGATTACATGAGAATTGTTGACAATGAATGGAAAATGCTTTAATAATCTGAGTTATTACATAACAATCCTTTATTCAAGAAAGTAATTCCCGAACTAACAAGCTACAAATAGGCAAATGAAATTAGAATTGCTTGAGCGAATGAGGAAGTGAGCCTATAAAAGCGTTTGAGTGACTGTGCAGAAAATTGCTGATTGAAATCTGAGTGAGCCAAGAAATATATTCGATGAATATTTTTTTGCTGACTCTAAGAAGAACAAAACTATTCTTTATCAGGCTAAAGTTTGAAATAAACTTAAAGAGAAGCTGAAGGTGTATAAAAAATTGGTAGAACAACGGGTAAAGCGCTAACTTTTAAACTCTTGCGATTAAAAGAAAGTGTAGATAGTGAACGTGCAATTTATTTTAAACGGGAAGATCACAGTGCGACTGAATGTCAAATTTAAGTCTGAGATTATTAACTCGTGTATACTGCAACATTACGACCAACTCATAAAAGAAACTAGGTCGAGCAAGTACTATCGCGTTTTCAAATACATCAAAATAAACGGATTGGCATTTCCCCCAATTTTTGAATCAGATAGTTACATATCAATAGTACGGTGGGACGTTTTCAACAAAGTGAATGGTATTAGTTTAATACACTAGAACGTAAATTTCAAATGTGCTCCGAATACCCAACTGGAAAGGATTGGATATTTTAAAGAAATATTAATGTAGAAAATATCCAAATTAAAGTCAAATTTTACGTTGCAAATGAAGTTTTGGAAAAAGTAGATATATTGGTAACTTCAGATGAAGCAAAGTTTGCTGGAAAACAATGTAATAATAAACAATAAGAAATGCAACACCAACGAAAGAAACAATGAAACTAATTAGAGCAATTTCGAGAGTGGATACTGAAAACTAACATACATAGACAACAAATATTTAGAATAAAGAAAATGAAGGATACGAAGTAAAAATTGCCGCTGTGAACGTTGAAAAAGTAAGAAAAGTAGAAAAACAATCTGACAATTCTATAGAGGAAACAACAACTAATAACTATTTGCAGAATTTGGAAGTATTTGTTCGTTGATACCGTCGCCACAGCCAATATGTGAATTTTACTTATTTCACTCGTAGAATGATGTAGCCGTGGTATAGCCGTGGGATAACACAGTGGAACACCGAACAACAAGACATAACTTCTCTATGGTATTAATAGATGGTGCCATACATAAATTGCACTCAACTAAACCATATAAAACGTTGGACTTAAGAAATGATTTCTTTCATGCAAAACAAAATATTCAAAATTATCGAATTGCAATTCCTAATAAACTATTAAAGATTATATGCAAGGAATGCAATTCATTATCATACATATAAATATGCTGACCACAGCATGAAATAAGTTTGATTATTTGTGGATCGAAGTAGATAGACCAAATATATATAGACCAAAAATTGTATAAAAATTTTGACTTTAGTTAAGACAAATATATTCTATATCATACAATCAGATGCGGCATTTTAATCGCCTAATGTTAGATAGTGACGCTTTTAGCCGGCACATTTTGGCAACATAAAGATATTGTGTGCTGAAACCGAACACTTGGGTTACATGTATGAGGAATAGTGCACAAGTCTTTATAGGAGGGAACTTTGCGTCCACATTTATCGTTATTTTGCTACTACACACATCTTTACACTATACATATATACAAAATATTGTAGAAAATTCTATTAAACCATCAACGGAAAAGACTGTTGCTATAAAAAATTTTTCTGTGATAAATAACTTTAAAAGCGTGAAAAGATTTTTGGGTTTTACATCATATATCAAAAGATTTGTACATATTTACTTCAACATAGCGAAGCCATGGTCGTATATATTACACAAAAACAACACATTCAAAGTAGACGATAATAAGTTGTTAAAATTTCAAGAATTAAACTGTCGTCTAATCAGTGTTCCAGTTTTGTCGTTATACCATTCGGATGCATTAACTGAAGTACATACTGACGCGAGTATGAATGGATATACAACTGTATTACTGCAACAGAATGCAAATGACTAACAATTAATTCCAGTTAAAAAACAAGTTTGATCGAACAAAAACACTGCTCATGCGAAATAGAAGACCTTGCAATCATTGAGGCTTAACGAAGTGGTGAATTTATGTAATCGGGCTTAAATAAAATAAAATAAATAAAAATTGTTACAGATTGGGATGCCTTTGCAATCACAATATAAAAAGGAAGACGGACGTTTGGCAATTTCAAAGCGGGTCATTCTTCTTCAGGATGTAATTTTCACATTCGAATAATGATCAGGCAGGAAAGTGCGACATGTTGGTGCTCTTAGCCGGGTGTTTTTTTCTTTATTAATCGAAGTTTGTTGAAACAGCTAGTCCAGGTTCAGAAGTTTGGCGATTGGATGACAGCAATAAAAAAACAGCAGAAATTAATTCGTATAAAACTTCTACTTAAAATAACACGTATTATAATAAGACCCCGTTAAGGAACTCGCCATAACATCGTTACTGTTGGAGCAAGAGATATTCCAATTAGCTCAATATGAAGGTAATTTTTCAGCAAAGAAAACAAAAGACTTAGTCGAAAAAACATTTTATATTCCAAATATAACAGGGACAGTAGAGCGAGTCGTGCAGAGTTTCTTAAACTGTCTTATAACTGGTGTTGAAAGTGGGGAAAAACGCGTTTTTATAATACAATAAATAAACCACCGCCTGACAAATCTACGCCGCGAGTTACCGTACCTCGTAACGCTGTGAAAAAAAATTGGAGAGGTTGAGGTTGTTTTCTTCACAAACTCACTTTATTAATTATTCGCTTTTTTTCTTTACAATAATATTTATAATTTCTAAAATGCGTTTGTTTAGAATTTCGAAATATGCTTAATTAACAAAGTTGACAAAAAGTAAAAAAGGATGATTAGTAGTATTTGAACGAAAGTGCTGACTTAAGGTCTGCTAATTTGAATAAGAATAAGTTTAATGATTTTTTAATTTCATTTTTTTTAGCGGTTTTAAGGCCCAAACATTTGTAAAATTGTTATATATATTGAAATGTGGTGAGCTTTGCTCTTAATTTAAATTCATCGCATTGTTCTGTGTGTTGATATCATTTTGGGTTCTGTGATCTGCACTTGGTACTCTTGTCAAAAAGTATTTTTCTTGTTTCTTGCTTGTCGTTGGTTTGCATTGTTTACAATTTTTTCTTTGCTTTTAACAGTGCGAATTTTGCGTGTTAAGAGAACATTATAAATACGATATAATTGTTTTGTTTTTTCCCTTTTCATAAATTCTATGTTGTCTGTTGTCTTTCAATAGAGGCCATGTCCAATCAAAACACATTCTGACTCTGATTGGGGTGTTAGTTGTTATCTTTGTGAGCGTTACTGTCATAAGAAATATGCAGGTATAACTGGCCGAGCTGCAAACGCAGTGCTACGTCCATGGAAAGGATTGCGTTAGTTATGCTCCGAGTGTAGCAAGCGGGATATAAATTTTTATATACTTTTTATGAAGACACGGAATGGTTTTTCTGAAACAAGCAGCGAACTCGTGACATTGTGCGGAAAAATTGAAAAAATTAAGACGATCCTCGATGAGTGTCGCACCCATCTTCTTCTGCAACGTGCAAAAGACATACTTTTAGCGTAGTTTTCGGTCCTTCACATCACGCTTCGCATATATCTGGCTATGTTTGTCTAGCCACTCCCTTACCGGCATCGACGGTGTTTGCCTTCAAATAATATCAATATCTATTTAATCGAAAATTTAGCAGATAAGACTAATAATTCGAGCAGCCCTCCTCGTATTAGCTATGCTGATGCGGCAAGAGCGTCTCTTCCTAATAGTCACATTCAACACAAAACCTCAGAAAAATATGAGCAAAAATAGTAAATCATCCTCTCCCCATAACTTCTGTGGTGCAACTGCAGTTGTGTGCAGTTGCGCATATAAGAAGAACCACTCCCGCTATTTTTTCTTCATTTCAAAATTGTCAACCCTTGACTGTTAATGCTTCAAATTCCAATGTTTCTAATTTGAATGCTGTCTCCTTGACAACAGTTCCGCCCTGAAAAGAAATCTTTGTACCAAGACTAGCACCGAACACCTCAAGCGATAACATAAAAAGTTACCTTGCTGCAAAAATCTCATCTGCTAATCTTATTGGTGTCTCCATTTCAAATTAAACCTATCTCTTTTAAAATTTTAGTTTCGACCGAAAATACAAATAAATCTGCGTGGCCACTAGAATGCGTAATAAAGAAAGTTACTCCTCGGGAGAAGCCTCGCAACACTAACTTTGGAGCTCCTCCACCTGCAAAAAATTAAATGTTTCCTCAGCCCCATACGCTATCATTTATGAAAAGTTTAGGAGTCTAACTCAAAAATTCGTTTTATTTATCAAAACTTAGTGAGCACTGAGTTCTGCTGTCTCTGTTCTACCTTCACTGAAACCTGGATTAAGTGGGATCTCCAACCATCGGATTTGTTGTGATTTTCGCAAAACCAATATCTTACTGCTTAAATATTATTTTTCACACATTATGCTCAATGTATTAACCCTAACTATTTCTGTGTCCGTTCTGGTGAAGTAATCTCGCCCTCGAAGAAAGTGCCTGTTATGGTTTAACAAGAGTAGGAAAAATACACTTCAAAAGGTTCTTTTCAATGGCTCCGAGACGTATTGTGATATTGAAACCTAAAATCTCTTTGCTGAATATATCTGACGAAATTTTTCAATTGCTGATTCCGATTTAACTGTTAACTATCCGTATTTCATCACTAACTCCGTTTCGACTCCTAACTTAGTCATTTCAGAAACGAGATGTGAGGTGTCTAAAATGGTGTTGTGCGCTTGGATCTGATGGCATGCGTTTATTTTTTCTCAAATCATGCTCTGAGGGGTTAGGTGGGATTATTCCAAAGATTTTCAATCTTCGAAATCCGGTGTTTTACCTTTCTGTTGGAAGAGTAGTTTCGTTATTCGGCTTTACAAATGTGGAAACAGACATCACGTTGAAAACTATGGAGGCATTGCCAAGTGGACTCTCTTACCTCAATAATTTGCGCGAATTGTTACTCAGCATTTAGGTTTTGCTATCAAATCTTATTTCTCCATTCCAGCATGGCTTTCTAAAAGGAAATTCAACTGTTACGGATCTCTTAGAGTTCACTTGCCATGTTTTCAAGGCTCTTTCTAGTGGCTCTCGCACGGATGTCTTATATACTGATTTTAGTAAAGCCCTTGAGTTAGTTAACCATAACTTACTAATCTTCTAACTCTATGCGTCTGCGTTCCCTTTCTACTTAGTGAAACGGATAAGCTCTTATCTGCATAACCCATCATTCAGGGTTCTGTTTAATTTCATCACCTCGGATGAGTTCGCTGTGACGCCGGGCGTCTCTCAAGGCAGCCACTTAGAACCCCTTTTGTTTAATTTATATATTAATGACCTCCCCTCGGTGATTAAATTCAGATCTCATACGCTGACGATGTGGAACTGTTTACTTCCTTCTCCTTGGAATTGCATTCGTATAGGCTTAAAATTAACTTAAATAATTTGGTTACATGGTGCTCATTAAATTTTATAAAATTAAATCTATAAAAATGCAGAAGCTTTCTTCCTTAAGAAGGAATTCATTTAATAGTGAGTATTTCATTGATTCACAAAAGTTAGAAAACGTAGATTCGTTCATGGATTTAGAGGTTTTAATTGACCAAAGTTTACGTTTTAATTTGCACGTCGTGCTTTAAATTAGTATGGCGATAGCTTTCATTAAACGGTAGTGCAAAGATCTCAATGATCCTTACATTACAAAACGGCTACATATGAGCATACTTGAGTATGCCTCTGTTGTGTGGTCTCCTTCCTATAGATTCACTTGAATTTACTTGAGAAACGTAGATTTATTATTGGTGTTTCTTTCTTAATTAAGTTAATAAATGGTATTATCGATTCGTGCACATTAGTTAGTGAAATAAGCTTTAATGCCCCTAACAACTTCTCTAGGCACTTTATCTTTATAAAAGTTAGTCAACGTAAATATAATTATGAGTTATTTAATTCGTTCAAAGTTGTTCGCAGAAACCTAAATGATGTCTATCATTTAATCTCAACACCGGACTCTTTAAAGTCTATCCAAACCACTTTGCTTAATACGCGCGATTTACCTATGCACTATTTAGATTAACTTAGAACCTTAACATCTTACTATGATTTAAAAATGAACTGGTGTTGTTGACTGTTATCGGTTGCCAAGCTTTTGCATGTTTGCAATACTTTAGGAGTTCATTTGCAACTTGGATCTGTACCAGTTGTGTGTACACGCTTTTCGCTTTTTTTTTTTTCTTTCTCATTTAATTATATTAAGTGTTTGCGAAAATGTTGATCACTTTTTCACTTGAAAAAACATTTATTGTGGAAAATTGGTACAATATTTATTAGTCAAAATGCTTTTTATCATTTGCTACAAGATGTTTCCACCTTTCTGGCAACATGGCGATACTATGCCGGGAGAACGATATTGGTTTGCCAGCGATCCAAGCATCGATCCATTGTCGTAGTTCTCTCACTTAAGGGAACCGCATGCCTGCCTAGTCATACTGAACCGATCTGAACAAGTGCTAATTAGGAGGCGCCATGTCTGGTGAGTATGTTGGGTGCGGCAGAACTTTTCATTCGAACAGCAACTGTGTATCCTGCATAACTCTTGCAAGAAGTGGCCAAAAATTGGCATTTTCAGGCAATTCGTGTCGTCATTTATAGATCGTTGAATCTAAAACCGACGACCGGAATATGAGGGACCAGCATCACCATAACCTTCTGAACGTGTTGCATGGACCACGGTAGCAGATTTCTTCAAATCAACAACAAAAGGAAGAAAAAGTATTTTGAGCGTGATTAGCGTCGCATACGTGAAATAAATCAATAATATTAAATGGAAAATTGTTATTTTACGTAGACGAAGGTCAAAACCATCGAATTCAACCAATATTTACACTGGTATTTCCCATTTTTTTATCATTCTTACGTTGTAAAGTCGCTCATCAAAATTTTTGCAAACACCTAATATATGAATTACAATTTTTTTCTTCATTTGTCTTTATATACTTTATACTAATTTTTTAATAATAATTATTATAAGATTTACATCTAAGAGTCAATTGAATTCGAATGTTAATTTATTTTGTTGAGTTTGATGTGTAAGTAAATAAATAAAATAAATAAAAATAAATATTGCACAAAATCTAGCAATTTGTTTGTCCTTTCGTTACGAGCACGATGGCTATTTGACAGACACTGACATGTTAAGTCCCTCTTCACCAAACATACAATATGACTTCAATAAAACCAACATTGCATTGCTTAAATCTTATCTCTCACACATTATGTTCGACTTTAATGCTGAGAATATGGAATCCTTAATATCTTCATTTTATAACGTATTAAACAGAGTTATTTCTGCATTCGTTCTGATCAGACGACCGTCCCTTCAAAGCACTAGCCCACCGTGGTTCAATAAAGTAATTAAATACCACAAAAATAGGAAAAACAATCTTTTCAAAAAATACATGGAAAGTGGATCGGCCTACGGTTATTTCGGTTACTCCTTGGTGGGACATAGATTCAATTACCTCAGTCATTAAAGGTATCGCAACTACTTTCATAGGGTAAAATCTTCGCTTCTTAGTAATCCTAAATACATCCATAAATTTGGCAATTGTTCCAAAAAAAAAAATACCCATATATCTCTCCTCTATCTCTCTTAATGAATCTTTTTACTAAATAATTCTGTTGAAATTCCGATTTAACTAGTAATTATCCATAACAAATCACAAATTTGATTTCGATTCCGTATTTAGTCATTTTATCTAAAGACGTATTAGAAATTTTAAGGTCATTTTAATATAGTTGTGCGCGTGGTAGCATTCTATCCAAGTCATGCTCTGAGGAATTATGGGTTGTTATTGCAAAGATTTTTAAATGTTACTTTCAAAACGGGTGTTTTCCCTTTGTGCTCGAAGAGCAGCTTCCTTATTTCAATTCACAAAGCTGGAAATAATCATCTGGTCGAGAACTGTAAAGGCACTGCCACATGGAGTATCTAACCTAAGCTGTTTGAACGAGTTGTTACTCAGCAAATAACTTTCGTCATCAAATCCTACATTTCTCCATTTCGGCATTGTTTCCTAAAAGGAAACTTTTAGAGTATACTTATCATATATGTAAGACTTTCTCTAGTGGCTCTCGCACGGATGTCATATACGCTGATTGTCGCGAAGCGTTTGACTCAGCCATAAATTATTTATCTTTAAACTCCAGGCCTGTGGCTTGCTTTTATACTTATTGAAATGCATAATCTCTTTGACAGATCATTCGGGGTTCTGTTTAGCTCCATCGCCTCTGTTCAATTCCCCGTGATATCAGTTGTCCCTTAGAGTAGTCACTTAGGACACTGTATTTATCTTATGTACCAATGACTTCCTTTCGGTGACTAAGCACGGCTTAATGTAAGCTGTTAAACTATTTCCTTATTTTTTCTTCTAATCGTGCTCGTTTCTTCTTCAAGCTATCTTAGACAACTTACGTACATGGCGCTCTCTATATTTTATGAAATTAAATTTAAAAAAATATAAAAAGCTTTCATTCTCAAGGAGATCTCTGTTCACTACTGACCACTTAATTAATTCACAAAAATTGGACAATGTAGATTCGTTTTATTTCCATAGGCTTCATTTTAATTTACGCATCGATTTTTCTGTAAATAAATCTGTCAATGCTTGGTGTCATTAAATGGTGGTCTAAAGATCGTGACGCGCATTACGTTATAAAAAGGCTATATATGAGTAAGTATAGTAAGACCAATGCTTGCGTGTGGTCCTCTTCCTATAGGCGCTATGGAGATTTAATAGAACGCGTTCAAAAGCAATACGTGCTCTTTACCCTTAGGAATTTGGGCTGGGACCAGCTTGTTTCCTCACCTCCTTACGAAAATAGGGTGCTTTTACTAGTCTTGCCATCACTTGAAGAACGTAGATTTATCTTTGGTGTGTCCTTAATTAAGGTAATAAATAGTACTATCAATTCGCCGACATTGCTTGCAGAGATGAACTTTAATGTACCGAACCGTTTCTGTAGGAACTTTACCTTCTTAAAGCTTAGTTAATACAGATATAATTATGAGCTTTTCAATCATCATCTCAATATCGGATTCTTTAAAAATGATTAAATCAACTGTTCTAAATACGCAAGCTTTCCCTTTCCCTTTATCGGTTGCGAAGCTTTTGCATGTTTTCAACGGGAGGTTCACCTCTATCAACGATTTACGCTGGTTATGGGTGTGCCTCTGTGCTAGAGGTGTACATGCCATTTTTTTTCTTTTTTTTGTGTCTTTATATGTAAATGAATTCTATTAGTTGTATTTTCTTATTTTTTCTTTATTTTAATTTAAATATTTCTTAATCGTTATTGATAGAGACCGTATTAAAGAGCCATTTAAATTCGGCTGTTTATTTACGTTAGCGGAACTTCATGTGTAAATAAAATAAATAAATAAACACTTCTATTACTGAATCCTTGCTAACGAATCATGTGGACTATATAGTGTCGATGGAACAAACTCGAAAACTTTACAATTACATGTTTGCAGTTGTGGATCTTTTTACCAAATTTGTTTGCTATACCATACTGGCAATGGCAGTTCTGATGAAGTGTTCCTAGAGACAATGGACAAGTCGAGAGGATTAACAAAATAGTCATAACTTTGCGGAATAAGTTATGTGTTGATCAGCTTCAACACTGTTACAAACACATCAACAGGCAAATGCAGTGCAAAAATAACACGCCTTCAATAAGTAAAAATACGTCGTTTTTCAAAATCTTAACTTCAATAAAAGAATTAGATGTGCAAACAGAAAGTTTTCGTTTTCTTACATGAGACAGCCTAAGCCGCGTTCAAAGTGAAAACAGGAAAACTTTCAGTCGGAAAAGATCTGAAGCACCAAAATATAGTATAAATTTTGGTTAATATAAAACGAACTCCATTTTGACCTCGGATTAAACGCAAAAAAACATTACGTCCTTATAAAATAATTAATCAACTTAATGACAGATATGAAGTTGAAAAGGTTGGCAATGTGGAAGGGCCAAACAGAACCTCTATAATAGCAGAATTCACGGAAAAAACTTGTAGACATCGTTCGAGGCGAATGGCAATGCAGGATGGCTGAGCGTAGGAAGTACACATAATGCCAAGAAAACGTCTTGCAGTATAAACAATTTTCAAATCAAGGAAAGTCACTTTGCCTTTTTGATTTTTATGATTTTTCTTTTCGTTTGTATTGAATTGAGCCGCGATTGTGAAACAAAACGAATAATTTAAAGACTCCTTTAGAAAAAATTAAATTCATTTTCACTAAAAAGTGGGTGTTTTAGTAAGCATAGAACAAATTCGTGAACATATTATACACATACACAAACATATTTATTTCACGAGACTGGTTCTTTAGAATATATGTTGTGGTATATGTCTTATTTTCTAATAATGATGTATAATAGCACTTTTTCAATTAAACGAGCAATAAATCGCAACGCACTATGCTTTTCTAAACGAAATAATAATTGTGTAATCCTTCTAAACTATTTTGATGAAGTAGCCTTTCATTTCTTTGAAACATGAATATTTCTTAGAATCATTTTTTCTTTCTTTTGTTTGATGGTTTTATAAAATTCCGTGGAATATATTTTTGTTTTAACCATTCCACCCAAGGATTAGAAGGTTGTTCCTGGATAGCAAAATTAATTAATTAATTATTTTGTCGCTCTTAAATGATGCAAGGGAACCACGTAAAGCCGGAAAACATTTATTCCAACATCACAATCTTGGCTGAATAGTATATTTTTTTGGTCGCTTTAAAATAACTCTAGAAATTTTTAGCGCAGGTATAATTTCTTTTTGTATAAGCCCAGTTCCGGAACAATATATAAAGCTCGTCTTTTATTTATGAAAATGGTTTCAAAACAGATGTTACACTTCTATCAGATGATAATGGAAATTAAATAGTTGATATAGGGTCTTTGGACGATCTCATCTAAAAAAATTGTTGTTAAGTTTTGAATATTGCTTAGACTTTAAAACTGTGAAAACGCCAAATCAAACTTCATCTATAAGGAAAAACATAAAGTAACATCTATAAGGAAAAACATTTATAACATGAAAGCTGAACAAGTTCATTGTTCGTTTTTGCGGGAGCTCATATTGTAAACAAACACTTGCACTCACACTTGTCGAATTGATCGTTCTGTTTTTCTTCCTTTGCAACTTGTTTTCCATTACATCAGTAAATATGAACATTAGTTGCAAACATTATTTATCTTCAGCCTTTCGTTTGAAATGGTGGGATCTCTACTAAAACGGGCTTTCAGCGAACTTCACCTCACTTTTAACTTTTTTTTCTTCTTCATGATTGCGGTTAAATAGCAATAATATAAATAACCATTGCAAAGCCGGAAGTATTAAGCATAGGATTTTGTTTCGTTTTCATAAATACATTGTTTGATGAAGACGGCGAACGCAGTAATTATAAAGTTCTGCAAAAAACTTTGTATCAAAGTAAAACGCAACGCGGATAATGTAGCTGGTAAATTTGCTTTAGAATTGAATATGCACAGTAAGAGTTACCAAAAATATGTTCTTTAAACTTGTATTTATAAGATAAAAAGTAAATAGTTTAAACTCTTGGACTTTGAGTGAAATATTTTTCAACAATATTAATAAATAATTGGGAGCTATTGCTTAGTCCGTAATTGTTGGGCAGACTACTAACTATATATGATGATAGTGAGGCTCGAGCTTCGATCCTTTCGGTTTACGCGTGCACAATAGCTGCAAAACACGCTATCCCATTTCTGCCAAATCGCGCGAACGCTAAATAGCTCACGTTTTGCTTTAGTATTGGGTTTTCAGAGTTAGTATTGGCTGTTTACAGTTGCATTTACAAGAGAAACTAACTGTAAATGGAAACGAAATAAATTCCAAACGTTGCTTGCTTACCAAAAGCTAAAACAAAACGGAAAATATTCAATAATTGTTCTTTTTTTTGTTTCACTCCAATTGTGTATTTAGTACTTTCAATTAGCTTTCCATACATTACCATATACTATCGCTATCATTGATAAAGCGCAAACGATTGCTAAATAAAGAAAACTTACCACTCTAATGGGTAGATATAACATATAGGCATAAATCCACTTTAAGCTATGTTTTGCAAAAATTGATTAGTTGGTTTTTATTTCTACTTTTAGAAATTGATTAAAGAGAAAAAAATAGTTTTTTTTAAATTATATATATAATTTAAAATCTAACTAAAACGCTAATAAATTAATGTTATATCAAGGTGAAAGGTTATTGGCCCTAAAAGCGACAATAAAATAATATAGATATAATGTTTAAATGAATAAAAAGAAACTATATAAACTTGGAAAATTCATTAAAAAATTAAATTAATTTCTAAACGGAAGATTCAGTATATGTATCTTTTGATTTTTCTTCGTGTTGACAAGATATTTTGAGGAAAAGCGTTGAATTTAATTTTTGATGTTTCCATTCATCCAGGCAATCGTGATTAGTCGTGTTGCTGACAAACCTTGGAGCGTTAATAATAAGGTGGATGGATTTAGTTTGATATTTTTGGAGTATTTCAATATTAAAGTTACTGGCCGTTCCCCACAGTGGTTTGCCGCAAGTCCAGTAAGTTGGAGGTTGCTGCTGTGAAAAATCCGTTTATTTCTTAAGTTAAGTTGGGATCCTGAACGAATTAGCCAGTTATTTTGTGGGTTTTAAACCAAGTTGCTGTCGTTCTTCGATTTAATGTGAGTTTTCCATGTTCGTCTTTAGTCAACATGTAAGCCAAGATGTTTTACGCAGTTGTGAATAGGGATATTATTGTCATCAAAAATAATGAAGGACAAGAATCCTTATTTCACGTATGTGCGGATTTTTCAGGATTTATTTTGATATCCCATTTGTCCAGCCAAAGCGAAATTTTGTTGAGATGAAATTGTCTTTCATAGGAAACATTTTCTAGATCAGTAGATAAACATAGGGCTGCTGTACGTTTCATTTCAAATATCGTCAGTAGTCGGAAAATCTGAAGTGCAAATTGCATAACGTAGTGGACTTACAACATTTCGTAGTGAGTTCCACCATCAATTTTATATATATTGGATCTGTCATTTTCGAATGTCTTTTTGCAAATAGGATTTAAGTAGCAAATACACTTGGAAAAAATTTTCAAGTTTCAAAATTAGCCTATCATACCACACTTTATCGAAGACGTTTCCACGTCAAAAAATAAACCACCACAAATAAAAATTTTAATATTTTCTCAGAATTTAAACTTCTACGAAGATTATTAGGTTGAAAAGTTTCCTCTAAATATTGAGCAAAGTTTTCGGCTTTCTCAATATAATGTCTGCAGTAATATCTGGACCTGTCACTTAAAAGTACAATTGCCCTGGTTAGCCGTTTAAGGTATTTAATAGCTCTCCATAAATTAACTCCGTCAAACTTGCCTGAATTAATGTCGATTAAAAAATTGTTAATTGCTTCATTTCTTATCTCAGTAAAACTTAAGCGCTTCTAATTCTATTCAAATGCCTTTTATTTAGAGGATTCCTACTGTTTTGCTACTGTCCTCTTAATCTCCTCTTGTTTCTAGTGATATGCCATATTTCAAGGCTAACATAATTGTTGTTATATCATGGGTCATCAACATTTCTAAAAGCATATATAAAATCAGTTTCATCAGCAAGATTTGTAAATTCTTCTATCGCATTATCAAAGAAGAGTTTTGGAAACTCAGATGGAGGTGTAAATTATCATAGATCCAGTCGCTTAAAGTCGCAACATCAGTTTGACGATTGATGACATATCTAACGGAGAAATTGTTAAGATCCGTTGTCAAGTCGATAATCAACGGATTAGAACTAAAGATATCATTGCTATAAATACGAAGTAGACTAGCGGGAAGATAGAGTATATAGCGAAATCTAAATCAAGAATTTTCTCAGATCGGATGACCAGTATGTGGGTTGATCAATGGACAAAATAGAACAGCGGTTATTACGAATGGATTTGTATAGGTCCCTTCCCTTCGGATTTATTACGTTAGATCCCCACTATTGTTGTTTGGCATTAAAGTCACTTCCAACAATAAGTTTTGCATCCAATCATCTGAAGAAATTATTATAATCGTTACATTTTAATGGAAAGCTCGGTGAAGGAAATAAACTGCGCAAATTGAAATATTAGAACCACTCCAATTCATATTAATACAAGAAGCTTGTAAAAAAGTTTTCTGAAGTTAGCGGAAGCTTTGTATTTAATCGAAGAACCAGCATAAGCATCAGGGTGATTTGCAGTTATTAAATTGTGTTCATTGATTTTGAAGTGAGAACGATTTGGGAAGCTGCGGTCTGATATAAAAATAATGTCGAAGAAATGTCGCTTTCATTGGAGTGATGGGAAACAGCCGTTCTTTCTGTTAGCAATTTTTTCTTTTCGTGTTGTCGACCACCCCCAGCATTTTCCTTAAGCAAATCCTAGAGATCAGCACATTTTCAAACCTTTTGTTTTTTCATGATAACACCTGACAAAAAGCAGTCTTTTTATTTTTTTAGCTCATTATTTCGTAACCATAAAGTCATTGACGTATCACCTAGTTGCATAGACACATATCACGTGCCAAAAGAAACTACAACATAAGTGAGTACACAAGTTAGCTAGATGTCTGCTAATGTAATCAGCTTCCTCCATAAACTCCGCAATCATCAATTACCACTAACAACAAAATATAGCCCTGCGGTCAATGCTCTTCTAAAAATATTCAAAGAATCATCGAAAGATCTCAGACGTACTCCAATATCTACCAACACGAACAGTAAAAGATCGTTCGTCTGATGATTTAGCCAAATACGGTATGAATGTGAGAGGACTTCTATCCGATCTAGAAAACTATAGCTCTTCGATTAAAAGGCTTGGGTATTCGAGTTTGAATGATTTTGTAGAGTTAGATATGCAACCTGAATGTTTTATAATCGAGGAAGGAAAATTAGAAGAAAGTATGAATGAAGGAGGGAGATATGGTCTCTAAACTTGACGCCATAAACAAAATGTGTTATACAGTTAACAATACTTTGACGCCTATCTAAGTTATACCTTGGCCACCCAAAAAAGACTTCAATACCATAGTTAACATGCGTCATGAGGGGGGAATGCAGAATAATATACTTAACCTTTAGAGGCAAGTAAAGGTTTAGATTGTACAATTTTCGAAAGGTAAGACAAACTTCAGTGGAGACATTGTTAATGTGAAGGCCAAAGTTGAGTTTACGATCAATGGGAGAATTGAAGAATAAGGCTTTAGTCTTGCTGGAGTTAATGCAAAGCATATTTTCTTTCATTCAGGAATTATCGATTGCTAAAGACACGTTAATTTTTCAAACGAATGTAGACGATTTGCATTATCTCTATAAAGCAGAAGCATATGTAGATACAACAAAACTCAGTCGCTACCAGCTAAATCTCAAGATCACTACGAAGAGAGCAGTAGACCCCAAATGGGATCTTGCGGTACACCAGACATAATCTCTGTTGCGGAAGAGTTGGAGTCGTTCATAAAAACAAACTGCGTATGGTCCGAAATATACGATTACATAAGTTTACAAGCACTCCGAAAAAATTAAATTTACCATAAAATTTGTTCAGTGTATGCGATTCTGTCAAATGCTTTTGTTAGATCGAGAGCGACAAAAACACAGCTTCTACGAACACTGATTTTAGCCCTAATGGAGTCCATGAAAGAAATTAACAGTTTCAAAGTGAAACGTCCAGACCGACAATCGAACTGGCATTATTGTTGTTTAAGAGTGAGTTAAACATTTCCGTCATAATATACTCCGTAACTTTAAAGAGGCAGGATAAGATGAAGAGCTATTTTCCACTTCTTGGGAAATATGGAGATCATTAGTTCTATATTCACAACCTGTAATAGATAGTTAGATGTGTTAGCAAGTTTGATAGATACTTCATCAAACCCAACCGAGGAAGATGTTATTTTTTGAACAACACTCTGAAAAAAGGAAAAGCTTACAAGATGTTATGGAGTGTACTGGTTAGAAACTTAAAATGAATGTCCACGAAATTCGGAAAATATATTGGATTAAAATAAACTCCACGTAGATAACTAATGATTGGGTTAATGTTAGCTTTATTAAAGTTTTTATAATAGATTTTGTGTTCATCTCTAATGACGTTGACAGAAAGCGATAGTGAGATTAACATCAGAGACCAGGGGCAAACGCTTGACAATATTGTACAGACGTGCAATTTTCACTTATGAGGAACTAATCGATAAGTGAAGTGGTTTGTTTCTGAATATTAAAATGACTCAGTGAATAATTATGCCTGCAACAGAGACCATTTCTAGAGAACGTGGTTCGCAAGTTAAAGGCTTTACCCGTGTGAAATAAATAGCGATTAACTCCAAAAGCGTTCTATAGTGCAATTTCGAGAATATATATAGGGAAACTCCCCCGCATCTCGACACTGGTCCGTCATTTATAGAAAAATTATACTCTAGCAAATCTACAGCGGCATCAAAAATATAGTCCTTTTGCCAAGTTTTACTTACGGCAATAATATCTAACATATTATTCTCAAGAAGATGACAGAGTTCACCGAGTTTCGTAGACCTGTTAGAAGGACTACTATTGTGGCTTGGCAGTTCAGATGTGCAACGTTAATATTAGGATCACCATACTTGAGGCCGTTCCGAAAGAATTTGGTGCTGGCGATTGGTCTAAGATCCGAGCTTAGCGGCATTAAAATATGAGTTACAAGAGAACAAGGTGATCATTATAAAAATAAGATATAACAACATACGCTATGTAATGAAGAGATTATTAGAAGAAGAAAGCCGCCAAACCAGATTAATAAAATAAATATATGAAGGTTATAGTTCCGTGTGTATTTCAAAATTCGCTTAAATGTGTAAAAGAATTTGAAAGATTAGACTTCATTGTACTTGCTTACGAACGATCATGCGAAGCCACAGCGCGATCGTTGCTTGTAAGACTTACTACGGACCAATTCTTGTTAAAGATCTTGAATTTGATAATTTCACCATTTTTATTCATCTTTCTGCATTGACATAGGTTAGACAACGTATCTCAGCATCAAGGATGCACGAAAGAACCATCATACATGTGGTAAGAAAGTTTTTCCATAACACATTACTCAAAACCACGCTATTAAATTTCATAAAGATGTCATCCTTCTTAGGTAAGTGCAACAGTTAGCGTCCGTATTCGGTATGTTTCCATTAAGTCAATCCGCTTGTTTAATCAGGTGCATCAGAAGATTCACAATTTGAGCCGACAACCCTGATATAATAAAGCGATTCTGCGTTATTTCCAAGAATTGGTTTTTTGTTGCTAGCTCATTTTCCATCACTTTCATGGCGGTTTGGAAGTCTTTAACGCGTGACTTAATCTTGTTCTTAAGTTTAATTTCCACATTTGTAATCGTCTTGTCAACTCTGTCACAGAACTCTTGAAACCTTGATGAAGTTCCGTGTGGGTTGGTCGACTGCCTGTTGAAATTAGTAAGAATGCCTGCTGCGAAACGCTTAAACAATGCGGGCAACTAAAGGATAGCATCGAATTCCCAATTTTTATTAATAAATGTTTGTTTATTAATATTGAAAATGAAAATTAATAATACGCGCTTGTTTTCGCCTTTTAATTGGAACTTCTCCCTCGAGCTTGTAATCTATCGAATGAGCGCTTTTAAATGTATATGTAAACCAATTACAAGATAAACCAAAAGGTCTACGTTATAATTGCACTGATGAGTATGTTCCACTTGTGGACGGCAAAGTATCGTTTGGAAAAGTTTTGGTTGGTGGGTCAAATATACGCCGAATTATATGACAAATACAAATAAATTCAAAAGTTTGACAACTCCGCGCACGCGTTGTGGACGTGTTATTTTCTTGTGTTTTTAAACTTTCGAAAATATTTGCTAATTTACGTTTTAATTGATTATTAAGCATTAATAAAGCCTAATTTGTCAAGTAGTTCATAAGTAAATTATAATATGTAATACATTTTGAATTGCTACTGTATTGCGATATATATTTTTATTTTCTGCTTTTTGCACGTGGTGCGCTTGTGTGTATTCTTCTCTGTGTTTTTTCTTGTCAGTGTTTTTTGGGACTACTGTTTTGTTCGTTCTTTAAGTGAGTGAGTTTGGTGATTTAAATGAAGGTTTCAGTGGGAATCCTGGTTTGAGAACATTTCCTTATTTACGATGTTTGTTCATTATTTTCATCATTCTTTTATTTCTTATTTTTGCTTGCTTGATTTGTTGTCTTTTTTTCCAAACATCTCTGTTTTGAACTTACTTTTTTCTTGTTTTTATTAAACCTAATGCTACTCTCGTTGTTACGGTGTTTTAATGGTGCGCAATTTGTGTGCTATTTTAAGTTACCATTGCAATACTTTTTTTTTTTTTTTGCTTTTTATCTGCCAATATAGAACATTTGTTTACCCCATGTCGTGCCAAAAGCGGTCCTCAATCGGATCGCGTCATTACGTGCTGGGTTTGTGAGCGATATTACTACGCCAAATGTGCCGATATGATTGACCGAGCAGTAGACACAATCTTAGGTTCAACGTAGAGGTTACGTTGGTCCTGTCCCTTCCGTGGAAAGCGTGATGTTGACTATTGTAAGCTCTTTATAGGAATAAAAAAGGATTTCCTTGAATTAGATA
This sequence comes from Glossina pallidipes, assembly GCA_000688715.1. Classification (NCBI taxonomy): domain Eukaryota; kingdom Metazoa; phylum Arthropoda; class Insecta; order Diptera; family Glossinidae; genus Glossina; species Glossina pallidipes. The sequence continues at coordinate 779,955 of KK499828.1, forward strand.
AAGAACTCAAAGTAAAGACTGGAAAATATAATAAAATTAAACCAATCTTCGATGAGTGTCGCTGCCTAGTTAGCTTGTCTTCAAACTTACACAGGACCAACTTTCAGTGCAGCATGTGGTACTTCACCTTCGTCTTCGCATAAATCCCTTACATCGGTCCATCCTGCTTGCCACTATTCCTCGTCGTCAACGATAGAATTTTTGGATCTGCTATTGACAAATCCGGTTACATACATTGCTGTTCGGATGTATCTGCTGGGCACGGTGCTGCACATGTCACAAAAATTGTACAATCAAGGGTAGTTACTCCCTCTGTTTTCTTCCCAAATCAAAGTTCTCTACCCGTGGTTCCTAATGTTCCTAATACGAATGAAGTCTGCTTGATGGCAGTAATCCCTCGCAAGGCAAAACTGGCGCCTGACACCTCTGAGCATATTCGATTTAACTAGTAATTATCCATATCAGATGGCTAACTTGATTTTGATTCCTAACTTGGTCATTTCAGAAAATAACGTTTTAGATGGTTTGCGGTTTCTAAAAGATAGTTGTGCGTCTGGACCTGATGGCATTCGATTACGTATACTCAAGTCATGCTCTGAGAAGCAATGTGGTATTATTTCGAAGATTTTCATTCAGTCGTTGAAATCAGGTGTTTTCTCTTTGTGTTGGACGAGTAGCTTCCCTATTCCGCTTCACAAATGTGGAAACAGATATCATGTTGAGAACTACGGAGGCACTGCCAAGTGGATTCTCTTACCTAAATTGTTTGAGCGAATTGTTACTCAGCATTTAGCTTATGCTATCAAATTTTATATTTCTCCATTCCAGCGTAGCTTCCTGAAACGCAGTTCAACTGTTACGAATCTCTTCGAATTTACTTGCCATGTTTTCCAGCCTTTTTCTAGCGGCTCTCGCTCGGATATTGTACACTCTGATTTTAGTACAGCGTATGACGTAGTTGATCATAACTTATTGATCTTTAAATTTCAGTTCTCTGGGTATCCTTTGTACTTAGCAAAATGGATAATCTCCTCATCGATCATTCAGGGTTCTGTTTAATTTCATCGGTTCGGATGAATTTCGCGTGACGTCTGACGTCTCTCAAGGTAGCCACTTAGGACCCCTTTTATTTAATCTATACTTTAATGATCTCCTTTTGGTAATTAAATCCAGGCAGATCTTAATGTACGCTGATGATGTTAAACTGTTTTCTTCCTTCTCCTTGAATTTGTAATCGTATCAGCTTTAAATTGGCTTAGATAATTTGGTTACATACATAATTTGGCCATTATATTTTGCAAAACTAAATCTCAGAAAGTGCAAGAAGCTTCCTTTCTCAAGCAGGAAGTCATTCAATACTGAGTATTTCAGTGATTCATACAAGTTGGAAAACGTTGATTCGTTCATCGATTTAGAGGTTCTATTCGACCAAAGATTACGTTTTAATTTACACATTGAGCTCTCTTTCAATAAAGCTAAGTCGGGGATAGGTTTCATTAAACGATGGTCCACAGACCTTGATGACCATTACATTACAACAAGGCTCTACATGGGCATACGACTATGCCGCTGTTATGTGGTCCTCTTCCTGCAGATATTATGCAGATTCAATTGAATCCGTTAAAGACGGATTCTTGCTGTTTGCCCTTAAGAAATTGGGTTGGGGCCCGGTTGTCTTTCTGCCTCCTTATGAAAATAGATTGTGCCGGTTAGCGGTACCGACACTCGAAAACCGTAGATTTATTGTTGGTGTTTCCTTCTTAATTAAGTTAAGAAATGGTACCATGGATTCGTCGAATGAATTCGCCTGTTAATTTATTTCAAGTGAGTTTCATTTGTAAATAAGTAAATAAAATAAATAAATAAAAAAAAACATAGTATAAATTTTGGTAACTTACCTTTTGTCAACCTTCTATACCTTTCTTCGGTGAACCCATGAATTTACCTCCCTTACTAGTTGAATTCATAGTCTGTTCAGTTCCTTACGTTCTTGCTCAAAGCTTTGTTTACGATTTGTGGTTATGTCCGTCGACGGTGTGTGATGAAAGGCAACATTACCTCCATTTCTTGTCTTGCAATCGACGTGTAAGCATTATTGTGGATTACTGAAAAGAATTAATGCAAATGGCCAAAAAAATACTTACTCCACTGACTGATTCTCTTAAACTCCTGAGTCGCGAAAGTTAACTGCTAAAAAATTTCCGGAGTTTTTTGTACCCATTGCGTATAGAAAAGTCGATCACATTATCTATTTACAGTTGAAATTACTTACACTTTATTACTAGCAAGTTATTGAAATTTTTGTTAATTGATATAATGTGGATAAGTAGCGCGTAGCGGCAACTCGGAAGGCAATGTACCTCATTATTCGCAATGTTGTATATATATACATTTTGTTTTGTTGAAAACGCTTATTATTCCACTTTATTTTATTTTATTATAAATTTTATATAATTTTGCTTTTATTTGCCTCTGTATTATTTTGCTGTTGACTGAGTCATGTTGTTCGTTTGTGAACAAACAAACAGCAAATTTATTCCTTATTATCCATTTTTTTTCGATTTAAATATTAAACGATGAAAGCCATACGTAATGAGAAACTAAATGGGTTTGTAACTATAACTAAAACACACATAAAGAGTTTTGCGGGACGACTCTAGTCCCCTGAAGTTATTGAAAATGTGCAGGTAGGTTTTTTAAAAGGGTTGACTTTTCAAAGTGACTTTCTTTTACGTCTTATGGAATGAAAGTATACATTCAACGATTCATTTAAACGTAATTTCGGAGTTGGTGTGGTCCTTTTTCTTCTTTTCATTGTTCGTTGCGGATATTTAAAATTCTTTTGCTTTTTGTCAGCTTGTTTGCTACGTGCTAAAAAAATGATAACGGTGCGAAAGACAGATATTGTCTTATGAGATTCTTATGTGATGAACAAAATGACAGCGTTATGTGCAAAAAACAAAATCAGTTGAACACCTACCTTGTCTGCGTTGCTGAAGCAAGAAGATATGGTTGGCGTTTGTTTATATAGACGTTAATGAAGATGTGGGAAATTAATAATATGAAAATTTATTTAAAAAGTGATATTTTAAAGTAAAAGACGAAAGGAAATGAAAAGCAGTGTTTTGTGGGAGGTGGAAGACAACTTTAATTATTTCTGGTAAGTTCATACAATAGTGAATACTGCAATATTTATAATTAATTAGTTAAATTTAATATACTCGTGCTTCCACGTGTATAAGGAACCGTTTGAGCGACAAAAGAAGATGGATAACGAGAACTTGATTCTGCTACTATGGCCGTGGGAATGATATCGGAGGATTGCCGTCGTTATGCCGGATGTGAAAAGAGATTCCGAAGTGAACGGCGAACTAAAAGGCAGATTAAGGAGACAGAACATACGGCTAATACAGAAGGAAAGGAAGCTGCTGGCAAACGGTACTACCAAAATACTTTTATCTGCGTGATATATTGAAAAATTAGTATAAATAAGTAAGGAAACTAAATTCTCTCTGGGATCTCTTATACCCATCACCGCTTACCTCAAAAAAAGACAAAAGAAATAAAAGAACAAAGTTATCATGCTCTATACAATAAAGTGGGCGCAGTTAACTTCTTCTATTTTCAAAGTAAAAGGTCTTGTCGTAGAGGCATGTGGGCGTTGTAGGCGTGTCCTTTGAAAAGTTAATCAGAAAAAGTCAATCAATTTTTTTTGCAAATTTGTAGGCGATATCTTTATTTTCGCTAACGGGAGAATGTTAACTACAAATATTACAAACAGACAGATGGTCCGACGAACAAGTGGGTATGTTTAACTGCATTCAACATGTCAAACTCGCCAAGATTTTGCATACTTTATAGGGTGTTTGGAGTTTGTTTGTACGTATTACAAAGGTATTGAAAATAATTAAATTTTGATACACTATAACGTTGGGTAGGCGTGGTCGATTTTTTCCATTTGAATATGGGTTCAAATTTTTGTACATTTATTTGCTATAGTTGTGAGTAATGAGCAAAAAACCAATTTTGCATTCCTTTTGAAAAACACGTGTTCTCATTTTAAGTGGTGCTATGGGCGTATGCTGCGACTTGGCTCATTTTCAATACCAACCTGCGGGCAGAACATCCAACGTGTGTGCCAAATTTGATGTTGATAGCTTCATTTTTGTAGCCAGGGAATGTTTATAACAAATATTGCATAGAAGGACAGACAGTCATATTGTCAGACGCACATGCTTAAATCGATTTAGAATTTGATGCTGATCAAGAATATATATTCTTTGTGGGGTCTCTGATGCTTTCTTCTGGGCCTTGCAAACGTTTTGACAAAATGAAATGAAATGAATATGAAATGGGTATAAAAAAGAAGAGAACAAAGGGACTAGGGATCACAGTAAAAAGTGCATACATATGAACGCTAGAGCTCTGTATGTTGATTAGCAATAATTATTTGATATAATTTAAAATAAGAAAAAGTGCACCTAGTGAACTTATAGTCATAAATAGAGAACAAATCGTGCTCTAAATGTTAATCAAAACGCAGTGATTTTGCTGCCCAGATGCAAGTGGCAATTCATGAAATTGACAAAAATATTGGTGCCAAATTTGAAATAAGTAGAAAAACAAAGAAGGTCACGTAACCAAAGTCATTGAGGCAAAGTTCAGTGAATTTGTCTCTAAAATTCGTGAGTAGTTTACTTGTAAATTTAAAAGCACAAAATCAGAGGTGAATCAATGGCGGGAAATCGTCAGGCAAACCAAGATAGAATGAATGATATGGCAAGGTCACAAAACGCTCTAATAAACCGTCTAGATAGGCTAGACATTGTTTTGGCTGGGTTGCCACGATCTGTTCCAAACGTCAGATCCGAGATAATGAAGATTGCGAAAATATCCCCTTGAATGAAAATGGTATAAATCATAAAAAACAAAAAGAAGGTGTTGATAAGACTTAATTCGGTTGCCAAAAGGAACTCAATAATGAAACAATACTATGCAGCTTGCTCCTTAAAGATAAAAAATGTGATGGAAGACCACGAAGGGGATGATACTGAGAGACGAATTTTTTTAAGTTATCACCTTACATGCATGGCCAATAAACTATCTTATCTCTGTCGACAATTGAAAAGGGCAAAGCGAATTACTGATTAAAAATTTCGCAATGGAGATGCGCCTCATGTTGTGCTGAAAAAAATTGTAGCTACTCAACTTGAATCTTCTCACGATAGTGGTGCTGTCATCAATATACCACTCTGTAGCTTATTGGATTAATCTGCAGAAATGTGTTGAATATTGGCTCAGAAATGTCACTGACTTCTGGATTCTCTGCAATGTGTATGTGACATTCTTCTTCTTTGTATACAATCAAGGGCCTCTTCGGTAAAATGCTACTATATGGAATAATTCTTGAGAGTGGTATTCTTATTGGTATTTTATTTTAAACTTCCTATTTTTTATTTATTTAAAGTAATATAATTTAGATCGAAAAATAATGTTCCTTCGATTAGTCGCGAACTCTGTTTTATTAATACGGCTACAATCTGCAAAACGCAAATATGTCAACCGTTAACTTTAACCTGGGTCCGGTTATCGACGATAGAAGCTTAAAGCTAAGATGCATGTAAGTCATACTAATCTGCATGCGGCGTCTATCTTAAAAATTGGTCATTGTAGTGTTCATAGCATAAAACCTGTGGCATCTCAGTAATAGTCGATGAGTTTGCCAATTTTATAAAAGATTCCACTTTTGATATTATTGCAGTAATTGACACTCGGCTAAAACCCGAGGTGTCGGGTGGGGCAGTTGCCATCCCTGCATATGTCTTCTGTCGAAATGATCGCCCCCGAGGACGCGGCGAAGGAGTAGGAATCTACGTTTCGCAGGACACGCACCATTGATTTATTATCACAGACTCACATCGTGGAGAATGTGGAATGGTTTTTATTGATGTGAATAGGAACGGGATTGCGGTACTAGTGGGTGTTGTTTACTTACCAAGAGGGAACATTGACATCCTTGTATCGATTGTTAGTGGTATTTTTGAGGGGGGACTTTAATAATGACGGTAAAAGCCTTGGAAATGCGCTCTTTATGTAATCGATTCAATATCTATCTACGAAATAATAATATTACCAATTCATTTTCAGGTGTGCAATAATACGACATCCCTTTTGGATTGCTTCCTTGTGCAATACGACTCAATTCCAATGTCCATTTTTATCGTCCTACCATGCATTTATATGTGCTTCTTTTGAGTTGCCCTTAACTCCAAATATAATCGCAAACGACTATACTGAATACCGGGATTACTCATTGGTGGATACTCGTGATTTTCTTCTTTGTGTACTTGAGAAAGATTTCTCTTGTTTTTAGCTGCTTTTAATGACGATATTCAAAACGTTTTCCTTGGTTTCCTTGTCTCGAATTAAAATTAAACGAAAGTCGACGGAATGGATGGAATCGCCAGATGTACTATATGCAAGATCTCTCAGCGACACGGCATATAACGTTTGTATTAAAGACCCTACTTCTCATAAATGGAATGTGTTTTGCAGGCATGGCAAAAAGAACTATACAGAGAATAAAGACAAGTCACTTTGATAAAATCCTCAATAATGTTGACCACAAGGATATATGGAATCAGTTAAGAATAACTAGCAATACTGGCTCAATCAACGACAACGACGAATTAAATGTTCACTTCATAAATAAATATTTTTTTTTGGATGGTTTTAAACTTTAGCTCAGGGAGCATATGTGAACGTACGTCTTTTGTGACATCCCATAAACCGTTCTCCTTTGCATGTATTAACAATTATGAGCTTCACACCGCGTTTGGTCACATTAAATCAAACGCCTGCGGTGTTAATGGAATACCATTAAAATTTTTAAAAGTAGCTTTTGTTTTATTATTATTATTATTATTATTATTATAAATTTAGCCAGGGAATAAATTCTAAGAATAAAGTTTTAAAGCACTAGCATTTAAGGCTTTCGGCTTTATTAAAAACTCTACCGCACTTGAGATTTGAACCCACGACCATTGAATTGCTAGTCGAGACTATTGCCTTCTCTACTACTTGCCCACTCAGGCGGATAGCTTTTGTTTTAATAAGTAACCATATAATATATCTCTTTGATAGTACTATAGAAACTTCTGTTTTTCCAGAAAACTGGAAACTCATTAAATGTATTTCAATACTTAAAAGTGGCGTTTCATTCAATACCGACAACCTAAGACTCATAAGCATCTTACCTATATTCTCGAAAGTATTTGAACAGGTTATAATATCTCAAATCTCGCGGCACATTAGACAGTTCCACTTATTGAGTGGTCGGCAAACAGGGTTTGCATCATATACGCTTAGCAGCGTTACTGAATCCATAAAACGGGATATGAATGAAGGTTGAATAAGTATTCTCTATAGTGTACAGTGAATTTATGTTTCCAAGTATATCATGTTCGCTCATAAAGTCTCATCTGTCTGATAGCAAACAATTTATCTCTTTTAAACGTCGATGCGAATATACACGGCAGGTGAGATATGAAGTGGCTCAAGACTCCGTTCTTGGTCCGCTGTCATTTTCAATGTATTTGATTAACTTTTTTAGTGTGGTTGAGTAGGGAGTACACTCGGTGTACGCTTTTGCAGATGGTATTCAGTTGTTAATGTTCAGTTCAATGGCATTCAGTCAAGAGCTGCAGTACAAATGATTATTCATGACACTTTAGACTGGGTTGAACGTTGGATGAAATCAAACTCTATGCTGTTGAATATTTCGAAATCAAAAGTTATGAGATTCGGAACTATGGATCTCGAAGATATGAAAATTCAATTGGGAGGAAGTGAATTAGAATGTGTGGACAAATGAAAAATTTTGGGTGTTATTATTGACAGAAAACTTGATTATTCACACCATATTGACGACATTTGTTCGAAAGTGTGTTTTACTGTTCGACGGCTGTACTGCCTCAATATGTAATTTGTCCTATCATGTAAGGTATAAAGTAGCCTATGCCCTGACGATGTCACAGGTTTCTTATTGTGTGGAAGTACACATGGGTGCGATGGCTGGTAATGTTAATAGAATGGAGCTGTTGTAATTCTGCTTCTGCTCAACATGGAAATCGACATTACAATCACAGATCGCGGCATGTCAGTAACTTCTTAAAACGATCTTCTGACAATTTCCTGACTATAAGATATCTTATACGCTTTTATGAAATAATCAGAGTGATACCGCGAAGCTTTTGGCTCAAAGTTTTAACTTTTTGCTTCTCTCAAAGTGTGCACTTATATTTATTCTCTTCTTTGATCATTCTCCTTTTCTACAGCCGTGGAAAAAAAACTCATTGAACAATGCAGTAGAACTTTCATCTAATTGTACTGTATCGATTGTTGACTTTAGACGTCTGTACTAAATGTTATAAATTGGAGCTGCTAACTAAACAAGCAGCAGCGAACATATACGTATAGGGTTAATAAAACGTATGCATTGAAATAAAGCATTAATAACGCGATGCATGTATAAATAATTCAATGAATTAGAAAAGTCTACAGTAGGCATATAAGCATTAGAAATAAAATTAATAACTACATACACCTAAGCAATATAAGTAATATGTATTTTATGTACATGAAGACAAATACATACAAGAATTAATAATCTAAGCGCAGTAAACATAATATATGTATATATAATATAAGAAGAAGCATATATGTGCAGTGAAACGAAGTGTTATTATAACTTAAAGAAAAACAGAAGAGCTTTTATGGTAGACAGACAGATTAGCTACGATCGATTCAGATTCATCCTTTAAATCGGTCTAAGTCTGCCTGTCCGTCTGATGTCTGTTCATATATTTTTGTGTTCCAGTTGCACATCGCAATTTTTAAGATATCTTGATGAAATTTGATACACTGACGTACTTCGGCCCAAGGACTGAGCCTATTGAAAATGGTTCGGATCGGTCCACTTTTTCGGCCATTGCCCCTATAATGCTATTCTAAAAAGATTTTACATGGAAAAAAATTGCAATTTTCAAAATTTATCGATAAAAGTGACTGAGTAGTAACATTTTGGCATTCTAAATTGGTGTGAATAGTTTGAACCGGTTGTGGCAATGTTTTGAAACACCTTTCATATAGCCGTTCCTGCAAAAACTAAAGCTTTATATGGTAAAAATATCATATTTCCAATATTTCATGGTGAAAATTAGCTCATAAAAGTAAATTGACAAAGAAATCTATTTTACTGAATTTAGATCACGTAGGTCTATATTTTGGATACCACCGCTTATAAGCATTCTCATGAAACGTAAACCGTTAAATGCCAAAAAAGCCCAATTCCTTATATTTTTGTGATAGAAATTCGCTCATGATAGTAATTAAATAAAAAAATTAAGTAGACATAATTTGAGCCACATTGGTCAATCTTTTCCCTCACAACATATAAGATATCACAGGATATCTTAATAATTCATAGGAGCGTTTCAGCAAAAAAAAAAAAATAATAGCGGTGGGGAATTTGGGTCACATATGTCTATTTTTTTATGTATTATATGTTTATTTTTTTATATTTTATATTTAGGCGCTATCACGAAACGGAAATTCTTATATGGAGAGAAAATCTAACCTTCTAGTATGCGTGTTTTCATAACGATTATGACTTTGCATGAAAATAATACGTGGGAGGACATTTTGTGTTTCTGTTATGAATAACAATAGTAACGCTGTTAATTAGCAGCCATTTGAAAATTTGCTCTTTCATTCTCATGGGCAAAGATTCTGTTAATAAGTTCTTCATATGACGTCGCATTCTCTCAAATGGTTGCGAGAAGAAGCATATACAATTAAGTGCTTTTAAGTGAGTACGCGTTATGGTATACATGTAAACATGTATGTACTGTGATGGACGGAATTTTCCATCGTTGGAAAAATTTACCTTTTAATAAAATAATGCCGGGCTAATCCCCATCGGCTATTCTAGGTGTGCTTACTTTCGTTATTTATATCCTTCACATGGATAACAATCCTAATATTTCTTGAAATTATAATTAAATATCCATTTATTAATTAACTTATGTCACTAACTAAAATACATAGTTCGAATGATAAAGAAACAGGTGAAGTTGCCTATAAAAAACATAGCTGCTTAAAATTAAAATTTAAATGCCTATTCTTAAATGACCTATCATCAATGGTCAACCGACGGAACGGACGGTTTTCTTTCAAAATATCCCTTAGTCGACGCCAATAGCATGCAATACCAGCGGATGATAATGAATTTTATTTCGAATGGTGGTGTGTTACCTACTTGGTGGTTCGATGCAGAAGGAACATGATGTGCAATCTTTACTATGGATTGCCAATCGGTTAGTTGACCACATTCGATGTAGCTTCGCGGGTAATTTATTTCGAATGTGGTGGTATTCAAGGCGCGTCCGACTATAAAAAGTTGGCTATCCAACTGTATAAACCAAAGCCGCGGGTTAGTCCTCTACAAATGTGATACCTCCACTGTAATGTGAAATGTCATTTTGCTGTGACGGTAGGTTATTTATTTCTTTGGTTTCTGGCATATTTGATAATAATTTCCGCCGGATCACCAATCAGGTTTGATAATTCTGTTGTTCGTTACGATAGTAACCAACCGAAAACTCACACTGCTAAAAATATTCGGGTGCAAACATGTCTACAGATGACAATTTTTCCTTAACAAGAAACTCAATTTTGACTGCTCCAATTCACTCATTATTTTCAGGTATGCCAAGTTTTTTCAGGCATATCAACTTTCTTACAATATAAATATATATAATCAAAGTTACAGTCAATCTTAAAACTATACAAAGAAAATGTAATTATTTGATGCAATTGGGTATATTGCGTCCGCCGAAAAGCACTTGGGCCAATCCTTTACATCTTATTTCAAAATTTAACAACCAATTGCACCTATGCAGAGATTATAACGAATTTGCACGACTTTTTAAATTATTTAAATGGCAAGAAGATTTTCTCTAAAGTAGATTTTGTAAAAGCTTATTTCAAAATACCTCTTGAAGCAGCAAATATGCTTAAAACAAACATTACTAAGCCAACAGGGCTTTTCGAATTTACAAGGATAACATTTGTGTAATGGTGCAGAAACATTTCAACGGTGTAAGTACGAAATCCTAAAAGACATCGAATTTTGCTATGTCTACGTTGACGATTTTGTTATCGCTCTACAAGCTTGGAAGAGCATAAATAACACCTTAAAATACTATTTAAGGTGACCTATTTTTCCTCGAACATTTAATAACATTAAAATGACTACTGAAAACACACGTAGTTTTAGCCAATTTGTTCGTCTTATTAAATTTTATTGAAAATTCAGCCCAAAACAGCCAAAGCACAAGCCGTTCTCCATAATTAAAAAAAAGATCAAACGAAAAACGATAATCGAAATATTATTTGGACAGATGAACTAAAGAACAGGTGAAATTATTAACAAGTAAGGTAACAATAGCTCGATTGTAGGAACAGTCAACAATTGTTAAACTTCTTCGAATTACACAAACAATTGAGTATTGTGTGATTGAAATGTGAATAATACAATTTTGTTTAACTGTAAGTGAATAAAATACATAATTTCTTTCTGAAGCGCACAAACTATTGTATGCTAAGAATTGCTTGTTTTGATGCGATAACTCTTTTTCAAAGCTAAATTACTTGATATATAGTATCAAGGATGAATTGCAAATTGTGGTGGATAGTTTTCTTGCTATCTCGTGAATTAGTAAAGTATTAGCTTTGAGTTTGTGAATGGTCAATTTGAGTGTATGTGATTTCCATAGCTAATTTAGAGAAACGCTAGAGCAACTGATTGCTTGACAGACATGTGCGAATAAAGAAGTGTTGGTAAAGTAGTAGAAATCGACAGTATTCCCATTGGCAGCAATGCCGTTTACTAACTCGGAAACCTGCAAATTGCTAAACTTAACACCATTATCAGCTGTTAACTGTAAGCAGAATTACTGTACAGAATTGTGGGTACAGTCTTTAAAGTGGTGTCACTTAACTGACTACACTTGAGGCTGTTTATGTGGTTCCCTCAGCGGTCCCACCTGCAACGAATTCGTTCACAGCTGCGGGTCCTGCTATTGCGCATAAGTTTGGGCAGCGACCGATTGCAGCTGATGGCATTGCAAACGTGAAGATGGTAATTGATCGCTTGCAAAGATGCGTCTTCAGCCCCGATTGCGTACCGGTGAGCGTAGCTAGAAATATTGTCAGCCTGGGTAACGAGTATGAGACCATATTGTTTGGTCTACTGATGGAAAATCCACTTTAAAGCCTGCATAAATATTCGGGTGCGGTGCCACAAATATGTCAGTCCACGTACCGGCTGCTATGGCTGCCAGGTAATCTCGTCGATTGCTGTCAAGAGTAATAATAGCCTTGAAAGACCAAAACAGACGGCAAAGAAGGTTGTGGAGCAGGTGTCTTGCAATGTTTTGGATTGACTAACATATACGAGAGTTAGGCAATGGGTTTGCGCTGGTGCAGGAAACCTGCGTCTCCGAGGGCATAGTAGCTTATCGTCCACCAGATCTGCGGCGTTTAGAATAAATGGGGCTGGTTATAAGTGCAAGGTTGTTGCGAATACTTACGAATTAGAATGAAAAGTAAACTTGAGAATGTGATTGGACAGGTCAATCTTGTCCTACGGTGTGAACACAAGGCGTGCTGCGCGGATTTTATACAGAGTGATATCGGATTGACATAACTGTTGTTGGGCGAACAAAAATTTCGACCTGTTAGTGCAAAATATTGTTGACGGTCCACCTGTTTGTGAAACAGTTTAAACTGTCGCAGTACAGGTTTTGAGGGGTGCAACTCCTCTCCTTAGAGCTATTGTGTATTTACAATGCCTTTAAGATAAGGAAGGGCCTGCCCTTACTGGACGGGCTAAATAATGAGATAGTATAGAGGCTAACAATAGGGGAGAGGAAATCGGTGCTAAAGGAACGTGGGTTTTATAGAAATCTCTTGAAGCAAGTATTGGGAATGGTAGAGTTATATTTCTTTATCCGTGATGTTTTTTTTTGTAGAAAATAACCCGGACTTTGGCTTCAGCTTCCATTCTGGGATTTTACTTACAAGCTACGAATTCCTTAACTCCATGATAGAAAGATACTAGGAATTGCCTATGGGGCGATCAGCCTGAAGGCTGCTGGTTTTTCTCAATATGCTGCTGCAAAAAAACGTAGAAGTTTTGAACGTTTTCCTTAGGTGGCATGCTTTGAAGTGAAGTATCGGCAGTTGGTTGACAAGCCCTAGTCCGCATTTCTGCTCATGTACGGTGAGGGGAGGTATATGAGGCTCTTACGCGTTGCCTAAAGATTCTCCTCGTTTTGGTACGGTGTCCTCAACGAGATCCTGTTTCCACGTTTTTCTACATTGCTATCGTTGCTTAGAACCCAGTTTGAGCTTTGCTCACATTCTTACGTTCTTATACCAAGGAAGTCAAGATAGGCGCCGTCCGCCCAATGAGAAGACAATGCTCATGTGCGTTTTATTGCCTAGTTCCATATTTATAGAGTCTAATCTGCAGATTCTATCCCACATAGAGTTTCAGATTATATGTGACCTGATAAGAAGTCCGACCAGATGCTTTGATGGTTTCTTCTTTCTTTATTTTTTTCTCCTTTATTTCTTGTAATGCGACAATCAAGAGTCGTCGCAACAGCGACGAGTCCTTAATCGTGGGAGTGGCTGTGGAGTTGTATCGCAACCGGGTGCCTGACCCAAAGAAATACAGACATTTTAGGTAAACTTTGCCCTCACCAGAGACGTGGACAAGTCCACATATGAGCTGCATTTGCACTTGCCGCCTAATTACACTCGCAGCAATTTTGTGCCCTCCGGGCACTGGATTTAGCGCGTAATAATTACTATTGCTGTATATTTTGCCTTTTCAAAATAGTTTTTTTTATTTATTTACTTCCGCAAAACTCTTAATGTTGTATTCCTATAAACAATAATATGCTTCCCTGTCACATGGGCCTTATGAGCAACCTGCCAATAAAACATTTATTTCAGGAAAATTTCTACTTAATTAATTCCACATATTTAATCAATATGTCTAAACTACACCGATTCTATATTAGAAGCATTTGAATGTTTTGCACTAAGTACTCCTTTAGCACTTGTTTAAAACTTGACGTGCACTCTGAGTTCTTAAAGAATATTGGCAAACTATTATAATCCAAACGACCTTTATTCATTTTTCTGTTTTCTGATTTCGAAGTGACCTCGGGATAGTGGCATATCAGATTCATGTGTCGGTTAAAATAACGTTGTTTTTTTTGTAATTCAATTGTGTGCGGTCCTATATTATGCACAAATACATGTGAATCACCAGCCGCATTTTATGTACCACATATAAAGATGTAATTGTTTCAACCATGCTTTTATGTAATCTTAAAAACGCCTTTGGAAGTCTAAACATATTTTTCAGTGCCTTGTTATGCACAACTTGAAGGGATTTCAAGTCATTATTTCTCTTATGGGCCTAAACAATAGATAAATTAATTATTCTACCTTGGATGAATCACTGAAACATCAATGATTTCGACCTCTCTTTTAGTTTATGACTTAGTTTGCACATTATGCCTTTTACTGGATATAATTCTGTTTTAAGCTGGTGAATGTGATTTTTCCAAGACAGGTTGCTCCGCAGACGCGATCCCAAATATTTCATTGTAGCTACTTCAAAAATCCTATTTGTATTTAGTTTGATAATAGAATTATGATTTCTATTTTTCTGAGCTTTAAATCTGATAAGTTTCGTTTTGCTTGGACTCAAAATTCGCCTGTCAAGAGTAGTATATTTTGCGCTTAAGTCAGCGTCACTATTAACCAACGACTCTAACTGAGTATCTTGTATTTGCAGAGGACCGGGTAAAGTACCAGCTTTCTTCAACATTCAAATATTAATCTAGGCGATATGTTATCAAAACTCGATGCCTTACGGATATCCAAGCTCAAATCACATCACCAATCGCAGCTGCATTAGCTGGCGGCAGTCTACAATACTTACGATGTCGTTTAACCGATCATCAATTGTGTATTGTCACTGTTATCTTTCGGTGTGATTTCAGATTTGGCGCTTCTGCCAAGGCTCTGGTTTAAGAATTTCCAGAATTTTTTAGGGTCATACTGTGTTCTATACAGATTATCTATGTAATAGTTGTTTCTAAGTTCCTTTATAGAAATTTTAATGCCTCCACTTAATCGTTTCAAAGGAATTTCTAGATCCGGCACTGCACTTTTCCTTTTTGAATTTAAAAGATTATTTATCAGTTTTATCAGAGGTTGCAGATTTTCAATTATCCACAGTGCACTTTTATTAACTTCCTCTTCTTTATTTGAGTTGCTGCAAACGGTACAGCATTTGGTAGACACGACATAACTTCTCATTCATCTTTCGAGGGAAAAGTTAGTTATAGCACACGCAGTTAGTGCATATCTTGCTCTTTTAAGGTAAATTTTGGGTGACTGGATTGTGGTTTTTGCATGGTATTAAGGTTTACTCATGTAATACAGTTAAATAACAGCTTTAAGGCTAAACTTTTTCGTGTATAACCAGAAAACTAGAGCTACAGAATATAATAAAGTTTGAAAATTTGGTTTCTACCACTTTTAAGGCAAAAAACGGAGATTTTTTGAGATTATATATATTACATATATTGTTGTATGGAAAAGGATTTTGGCGCGTAATACTTTATTTGGGAGGATTCCCTATGAATCCTTCCAGGTACGGATACTAGCGAAGTGTGTTCGTCTGCCTATGCTGCTCGGCTTCATAAGCGCCAAGTCTATCGGTCTCTTAATTTGCCAAGAGACGGTCCCAATAATTTGGGCGGATTGAACGCCCTATGTTCTAATTCAGCGAGTTAAACGCTTGTTGTTGAATTGTAAGATAACAATTAAAATTCTTTATTGAAATATGCACTATTTATATTTAATTCTACAGGTGAAATTATGCTAGCCTAATCACTAATTAATTGGGGCGCCTGGCGTACTCAGCCAGTTGAAGTGCGACACAATTTTAGTTTTTCATTTTGCACAAGAATTATGCTGAATCTGCATAATTCTTGTCGCACTTCAAAGTGGATGCATATAACGATATGCGATCACACTACAATGTATTGTCAGGAGGCGTTTTGCTTCCTCACTAAGAATAAATCCATCCGTGCAAATGTCTACCCCTAGATCTCAAAACAGTCGGTCTGAATTGTCCCTCCGCACGAGAGAATGAATACTCTCACATATCTGCTCTCCTTACGTCAGCATATGATCATCCTTCTCCCGCACAAACTATTGATAACAAATATAATAAAATATGTAAATAAATATATACATAAGTAGGATACATATAAACTATATACATAAGTCGTTACATTGTCCAACAAGAAAATGTATACATAAGTAGGGCACATATAAACGTTATAAGGAAACATGGTGTAATCCAGTGAGCAACATTTTAATAGTTGTTTTTAATTGTCAACAAACTACCGGTAACGTTGAATTATTCACAGTACTCAACGTACTCAACGGATTACAAAATCATACGCTTCGGTGCCTAGATTAGCAATAACAACAAGACAGGCATAAAAAAATTCATACAAGTAAACATTGCAATAGAAAAGAAGGGTTTATAAAATCATGCATGTTGATATGGTAGGCATTATATGCAGACATGCTTAACGGTTCTGGGGCTTATAAAATCATTCGATTTGATACCTAAGCCAGCTCTAGCAATAAGATCATACGAGTTGGTACGTAAGGTAGTATTAACAATAAGCTATACATAAGGGTAGCATCATAATACTTACACAAGAAAAGCTGAGATGATAACATAGTTGCAGGCAAACATGTTTGATCAGACCTCAGCTAGCATACATAATAATAGATAGCATAAGAATATTGTTACAACACATATGCAAGTGAGTGTTAAGGTTGTAACACAAATATAGCCAAAACATCGATGTAACGGGACAGTGATGGTGGCCGCAGCACGCTCAGCCTTTCAGTCGTGTTACAGCAGCCAGAGCTGAATGAACGCGGACTACATTACCAGTTGACTTTACTGCTAGTTTTAGTTTTTTTTTGACTTTACGGATAAGGGATGCCAGGTTGGCTGAGCCGTCATCCCTGAATGACTACTGGGATTGCTGACCTTTATGGATAGGGGATGGCAGGTTTGACTTAGCCGTCATCCCTGAATGACTAGTAAGACTGTTAACTTTTACGGATAGGGGATGGCAGGTTTGGCTTAGCCGTCATCCCTGAATAACTAATAAGACTGTTAACTTTTACGGATAGGGGATGGCAGGTTTGGCTTAGCCCTTATCCCTGAATGACTTATGGACACCCCCTCTTACGACGTGAAACGGTTAGAGACGGAGAAGCGGCCCTGTAGGCCGAGGCTGGCTGCTATAACACCTGCGGCGTATTCCGTTTATTTTCATAGAGAATCTTACAATACGGAAGACGAAAAAAAAAAATAACAATCGTTCGGGAAAAAAAAAGAAAAAGCGTTAAACGAGAGTCGGGTCACCAAGCTGGTTTTTTTTCCCCCACTCCCCTTAAACAAAAAGCGTTAACACATAATAAATTCAAATTTTTAAATATTAATCACGAATTCGGAGGTCCAAGTTTGTCTAATATAAATTTCTTGGAAGGAGTCCTGGTAGAGCCCTGAGCTTGCCCTGCCCAAGAAAACTCGTTATAATATATATATATATATATATAAATGATAATCATTTGGGAATTTAGCGTTCTTTTAATTTTTATATTAACCGACAAACAGATGATTGTACAACTAGCACTATCAGCTGTAGCGTCGATAAAATATCAGCCGGCGGCAGCTTTCTTTGACGTTTGTAAATAGGACATAATTATCATCTATCAGCTTAATAGGTGAGCAGGGTTACAAAAGCTCTTTAGATTTTATTGAGTCCCTGTGTTCTTGTGGGCAACTCATTGAGCTGTCCCTCGTTTGTCCAGGTCTCTTTAAGGTGAGTTCTCTTATTATATTATATTTTCAAATAATATATATAATAATTTTTAAGAAAACTTCGCTTAGAACCTTAATCGAAATGTGACGCGATATTTGATTGTGTCTCACAGTTAGTGATCTTTAGGCGGCAAGGGCCCACAAAACGCCCGGCCCGAGAGTCTCTGCGGGGATGGCAACGTGCTGATGTTACTAAAGCATGAACATGTAGCGGGGCTATTTCATCCAAAGCACTTGACAAGGACGAAGCACTGACGATATCCAAGGTTGGCGTAAAGATGCTTTGGAGTGAACCGATGCTGCCGATCGGTGAATATCGGATCGAAAGGGTCGAGGCAGCCGCTGCTTCATTTTCTGCGGCATATTCCTTGATTTCTAGTCAGCTCGTGGTAGCGCCACAGCAACGGTCTGTGGCTTCAGGCTCTGTAGTTGAGCTGAACGCGTTCGATACCTTTTAGTTCCTGAAAATGTGTCCATTGGGGCGGCGAAACAGATTGTAGGGCCGGTGTAGTGAAAAACACAATTAAAGGTTCTTTTTAATTCTCTCTTTATTAAACTTATTAATTTTACATTTGCTTTACTTCTGACTCACCTGAAGTGTGGCCAGTAGCTTATATAATAAATTACTATATTCTAACTTAAGCAATTAATATAATTAAAGTAGGTTATTACAATAATGATAACGTAAGCAATTAATACGATTAAAGTAGGTTATTACTAGAATTACGACTATATATATGTATATGGGTTACAACTAAATTAGGCTATCTCAACTAGGCTAGGTGTCATATTATGTTAAAGTGTAAACTTAGCGTAAATTGTAAATCACGGTAGAGCGCGACAGATCGATAATGCTACACCAGCGACCATGAGGTCCTATTGCAGAAACTGCGCGACACAAGGATGTCATTGAGATGTCAGGAATTCGCGGCAATTGCAGAATTGGATGATTGCCATATAATAATTATGAAATAGATATCGCTAGGTGTGGTGTTAATATAGTGATCAATCTTTCTCTCCAGCTAGCTCAGCGTCAGAGCGCTAAGAAGTCAGCCGCAATACCAAATCATCGCAACTGCCGCCAATAAGATGTGTGTCTAGTTCGAATTAAGTGATCAATGAAAAGATTTTTTTAATTATATTGGTGTTTAATAACATTTTTGTCCTTTTTTTATATCCACAGTTATTGATTTTATAAGAATTGTTTATTCTAGCGGAAATTTTGTTTATTTACGTATTAATTGTTAAGTGGTAACATATATAAATGCAAATATTAATTTTATCGCCATGTTGTTTAGCTAGTATTTTTGTTAGATTCTGTAGTATACTATTCGTGTGGCACTTGCCTATGCACATTACCAGTTACGTTTGGCTTATGCAGACGCCACGTATTCATTAATATTTCATTTATCTGATGGTCGCCTCAAACTCACTCATCGACTAAACATTATAAAAAAGGCCTAAATAAGCTAATGATCGTAAATTGCTTATGAATTTTAATTGGAGAAAGTTCTCAGCCTTTCGTAAACCAAAATTGCCAGAATTAAAAATGCTGAAGCTCTCGAGATCAATAGAGATTGGCCGGAATGGTTTGGCATGTATTACCACAGTCACCGATAACCACCATGATTTAAGCAACATTGAAAAGCAATAGAAAGCAATATGAACATGAAACTCAGCTAAAATAAATTAACAACCGAATTCAATTGATTCTTAGAAGTAAATTTTATCCTAATTATTATTAAAAACGAATACGAAATATAAAAAGAGAAACAGCGAAAAAAAAAATTATAATAATTCATGTATAAAGTAATATGAAAGAAAGAAAAGAAAAACATGTACACAGCTAGCATAGAGAAATACATACAACCGGTACATTGCAAAAATGTAAAAGCTTGAAAACTGATAACAGTAAACAACACCAGCTAATTTTGGAATCATAGTAAGATATTAAGATTGCAAGTTAGTTTAAATACGACATACGCAAATCTCGCTTATTAAAGATAGTTGTCTTGATAGACTATAAACAGCACGAAATTCAGATTAAGCAATAGATATCATTTAGTTTTCTGCAAGCAACTATGAATGGATTGAATAGCTCATAATTATATTTACATTGACTAAGCTTAATGAAAATAAAGTTCTTAGAGAAGCAAATCGGGACATTAAAGTTTATTTCACCAAGTAATGTGGGTGAATCGTTTATACCATTTGTTAACTTAATTAAGAAGGAAACACCAAGAATAAATCTACGTGCCTGAAGCAATGGTAGGGATAACAGGAGCAATCTACTTTCATAAGAGCGCAGAGAGATAACGGGAGCCAATCCATATTCTTAAGAATAAACACCAAAAATTGCTTCTGAACGAATTAAATTGAATACATATAACATCTATAGGAAGGAGCACACAAAACAGAGTTTTACTCAAGTATTGGTCTAACTAAGCACATGCAAAGTCTTTTTATAGTGTAAGCATCCTTAAAATCTTTGAACCACTTCTTAACGAAAGCTGGCGCGGGCCTAGCTTTACTTAAAGAGAGCTGTATGTGCAAATTAAAATGCAATCTTTGGTCAAATAGAACCCCTATATCGATGAACAAATCAACGTTTTCCAACTTGTATGAATCAATAAAATGCTCAATATTGAATAACTTTCCCCTTGAGAAAGAAAGATTTAGAGAATAAATTTTTGTATTAAATATCAGAAACTTACCAACATTGGATTGTATTTGACCACAATATATAATGTATTAAAACAAAAATTTGGATATATAAAAATATAAACATGGAATAGAAGAAGTTTTTCCTTGAGAGGAAAGCAGCTTAGGGATCATTGCACCTAACTTTGTGGTCTCGCATTACAAATCATGGGCGGAAGAACAATATGCAGGGTAGGGTACAGATTGGCGCGGGGCTTATGATCGGTCCCTTTAGTAAGTAGGTTTCGTGTGTTTGTTCCTACAAGGGTAAAGCATGTGCTTCTCTTCTACAGGTAACCGTCTGTGGAGTCCCTGCGGGACCAAAATTTAAAACCTCCCATGTTTCCCGAACTAGATAGCTCAGTAACAGCACGTGCATTGGTTTCTAAAACCTCCGATCCTCTTCAAGTGGCGCTTAAGTGTGGCTATAAAAATAATAATGTCCGTAGTTTGACGCAGACAGAAATTATTAGTACAAACAAAATGTTACGGTATGCTACGGTATTAGGTTCAAGACCGTCCGGTAGGGATGGAATAACTGGAGAAATGGCTAAGGCCATCTGGAAGGTTATTCCGCAATACATGTACGCTACCTATACTGAATGTCCCCCTCCCAATCCTTGGAAAAGCGTTGGAGAAGATGATAGTTATAACGCTTATTAAGAATTTTCTTTTAAGTCTATCTGGTAGGAAATTTTGGTTCCGTAAGGGACTCTGTACCGATGGTACTTGGATACATATTCAGGCATGTGTCAGCGGATTCGATATACAATATGCGTTACGAATATTGGTCGACTTTAAGGGTGCTTTTGATCACGTTAGATGGGGCAAAGTGCTTGCTCAGACGCGCCAAGACCCACGTTATCAAAAAATTTTTTGTGAAGAGTATCGCCTACTTACTGCAGACCGTTCTGCCGATTAAAGTGTCTGCACTTTTATCTTTTACTCGATTTTTGTTATTGTAAAATACAAATATAATAAACGATTTACTTGTCCTCGATATGTCCCCGTACGCGTTAGTCTTTCTCGTTGGGGTGAGATCACCTTTCTTTTGCTTGCCCTAACCTCTCTCTTTCAAAGTACGGCCGACGGTGAGTCAGGGAAGAAAACGCGACCATCACATTCGGAGAAGAAAAAAATGTGTCTACTTTTGTTTTATTTTATCAATCCTCGTCGCTCTTAAAGTCAAGAGCAAAGGCAGACGATGGTCTAAATTTATGGCTGGCTGGTGGATCAAAATGTTGTGGGTAAAAAATGTTAGTATATCTAAATAAACTTACATGTCTAATTATGATATTCTTGCATTCTTATCATATAGGAATGAATATATTTCTCAAGTCTTCATGATAACATTTCATATTAATCAATTCATTTTAAAAAAGCGTCCATCTGCCATTCCTATAGAGATGATTGGTTTTGTATTGAATAAGCAACCACCTCTACAAAAAATACCGTTTTGTTTTTTACGTAAAGTAAACGGCTACATGTGTATTAGGAACAACTGTTTGTTATTGCAAATACATAAGATGAAGATGAGGAAATGTTGGTCAATAGGCTGAGTATATGGTTTAAGCATGTATTCATGTTTACAGTGAGTAACATATGTATATATGTGCGATGTACAGGAAATGTACAGGTTCCGACGTAAAAATTAATTACATATAATACTAGAAATAGTCCACGTAGTTATATATAAAGGGAACAAGAAACATAAAATCATAGGATGTATACTTCACGCTTAATGTTGATCCCGCTGCTTTTCACACTGTCACTATTTACAGAACATGCAAAATAAAGTATGCACTTTGATGGCTTCAGATAATGTAATGTTTGCATTTCGGCCTAAATGGAATTGCGTTTCTCTCGACGACATGAGCGTACCAGATTTAAACCGTTGTATTTCACTTTGTGCGTCACCGTTATGGTTTTTGCTGTAACGCGATGTGTTGAATTACGCCTTATAACTGTGCTATATGTATACCAATGATTTGAGCACGTAGGCTTCGAGCACTGTTTGTCGTAGCGCCATAGACAAAATCTTCGTTTTCCTCTTCGATCTCATAGTCTTATTTCATCTTTTTGTTATTGTTGAATGCTCTTCGTTTTAGCACAAAAGCTTCATCGTCCTCGTGGCTTTTTGTTCACGATTGTTGCCACTAGTCTGCTGCCTTTCATCAAAATTTTCTTTATATTTAGAAGATTTCATGTTAAAAGATTGATGGTTTGAATATTTACTGTCACTCATCATGGTTTGCCCTTCCGCTTGCTGCTTTCCGCTTGTTGCTTTAAATATTTGCGCTTTGAAATAATAAAATTTTGCTTTTTCACATCATTGTGACAACCACTAT
The DNA here is from genome assembly GCA_000688715.1 of Glossina pallidipes. Taxonomy (NCBI): domain Eukaryota; kingdom Metazoa; phylum Arthropoda; class Insecta; order Diptera; family Glossinidae; genus Glossina; species Glossina pallidipes. Next base: position 803,070 of record KK499828.1, read on the forward strand.
CCTTTTTTTTTTATTAATTATCATTAATTTTTCCAAAACATTACCAATTTGTATGGCCAATGTAAACACGATGAAATGGATGCTTCTCCGGACTAGGTTGATCAATTTTACATGCAGCACAATTGAAAATTAATTTTTGAAAATCCTGGTGAATTTTAGGCTACCATGTGTATGATCGAGCCAAGGTTTTAGTTTCAACTGTGCCAAATGGGAGGAATGTAAGTCTGCTAAAACTCTAGTACGTAGTGTAATTGGAATTACCACTCTAAAACCCCGAACAATACAGCCGCATTTTACTGAGAGTTTGTACGACATTTAAAAAGAACAAATTGCTTTCCTTGTAAAACGTCAATTCATTCACTTTGAACCACTGCCCTTAATTTTGCTAATTGCGAGTTACGACTAGTTTCTCTGGATGTGTCTTTGAAATTCCAATTGAATTTATTGTCGCTACAAATCTGGGAAATAAATTCAAATTCATCAGAATCTTCGACTACTCTGCCCTGTTGAAATTTCGACGGAATTTTCTGTACCCTCAATAGACTTTATTATATAGTTAAACCCCGGTAAGATGAATGCCCATCTTTGGATACGAGTCGCTGCCATTACTGCTATACCTTCATTTTTACCAAAAATTGCTACAAGTGGTTTGTAAAATGGACTCTCACCAAATTTTGCTGCGCTAAACACAACCGCTAAAGCTTGCTATTATGCAGTGTTATATTTCTGTTTGCGTAAGCGCCCTTGAAGCAAAAGTTATTGACTTTTTTGAAACATCTGCATGCTCATGAGCTAAAGTTCTGGCTATTGCTTTATGAGATGCATCAGTGCATAAAGCAACTTATAAGCTGAGGTTAAAACAAACCAAAACTTTATCCGTTGTAATTTCAACCTTTAAAAGGTCAAAAGCACTTTGACTTTTTGAGAAACTTACAAAGAGGAGTCATTATATTTGCAAAGATAGGAATAAATTTTGAATAATAATTAATCATACCAGGAAAACTCCAAATTCAGAAATATTTTTAAGAATTGGTGCTCTTAAGACCGAAGCAACCCTGTCCTTATTTATACTTAAACTATTGCGATCAATATTGAATCGTAAATAAGACAGTTTGTCTTTGAAATCATACATTTACTGCTATTCAGCCGTAAACCTGTTGAATTAATCGTCTAAATAATCGGCAACGTTTGGAATACCTCGCAACAAATTTTCAACTGTTTTTTAAAAAATAGCAGCTGCAGGCTTAACTGCAAAAGATTGAAAGGTCATTTTTAAGACACCTATATGTGTGCTCCATGTACACCTTTGTGAATGTTCATTCAACTGTTTATATGCTTTCGAAAAATCAAATTTTGTATATAACTCAGCTTGCAAAGACGCGAATAATTCATCTACTAATGGCAGAGGATGTATAACGTCTCCCAAATATTTATTAATAGTGGACTTGCTATCTCTGCAAATACGGATTCGTCCATTGGTCTTAATTTATTTATTTATTTATTTATTTATTCCACTTATACAGAAACTCAACTAAAACAAGCAACAGTCGAGTTCAAATGACACTTAAAGTAAATCTTAAATTAATTATTATTAAAAAAAAAAAAAAACTTAGTATAAATACAATAAAACAAATAAAAGGAAAAAAAAGAAAAAAAAGAAAAAGAAAAAGAAAAAGAAAAAAAACCATGTACACAATTAGTACAGAGCCACACCCACAACCGGTACAGAACCTAGTTGCAAATGAACCCCTAAGCCATCGCAAACATGCATAAGCTCGGCCACTGATAATAGTTAACAACAATTAA
>KK499828.1:806198-817381 GCA_000688715.1 Glossina pallidipes
CAAATTGAAAATCTTTGAGATAACACCACAATGCTCAATAGGGCAAGGCTTAAGTACACATGATGGAATTCCATCAGGTCCAGGCGCCAGAGAAGTCAACCCATTAAAAACGTCGTCATCAGAAATAACCAAATTGGGTATTGAAACCGAGTTAGTTATAGGATAAGGGTAATTTGCTGATGAATCAAAACTAGCAGACGAAAAGTTTCGTCGGAAGTACTCCGCAAATAGATTTGAGATTTCAAAATCATCCGAGGAGTCAGAGCCATTAAAAGAGACATGCGAGGGATGTGCGCAAATTTTTCTTTTTGAATTAACAAATTTAAAAAAGTATTTAGGGCTAGCAAACAGAGAAGATTTAATGAACTGAAGGTATCTGCAATAATAATAGTGGTTGAGAGAGTTAAATCTATGCCGTGCGGCTGAGTACGCGAAATAGTCTAAAGAAGAGCCATTTTTTAAAAATTTCTTGAACAGCTTGTTTTTTCTATTCTTATAATACCTAATTGTCGTATTAAACCACGGGGGACATCTACTTCGAGGTCGGCACTGCTTAAGCGGAACAGATGCAGCAATAGCTAGATTTGATGTATTGTAGAACGATGACAATAAGCTTTCTATACTCCCGTTTGAGAAGTCAAGTCTCATATGTGAAAGATGAAATTTTAGCAATACTATATTGGTTTTATGAAAATCATAATATTTGCTGGAAAAGGTTGGGTTTGGACTATTAAGGTAGTTCAACGAACCGTCATACTTGTGATGAAAAGAAATACACAATGCTGGATGATAAGGATCCTCAGGTAAACTCAGGTAAATAATAGGAGACAAGTGGGAACCCATTCTGAATTGTTAACTGGTACCAAACCCCTTTTACGACTAACTCCTGTAAGTATATTTCGATTTTTGACCGCCATGCGAATGGAACACGCCTTGATTTACAAAAAAGGTTTTACGTCTTCTATTAGATTAAACATCACCGAAATCCCCTTAAATACATTACGAAACCGCTTTAATAAGCTTTGTACGCACGCGTTCAAGCTTTCACTTAAATTAATATTCGTACCAATCTGATTAGCTGGATTAATATTTAATGAAACGCTTCCGAATAAAATCATGAAATCACGTCTTAAACGTGACGGACTACCTGTATTTGCAATCAAGAACAGTAAATTTTTGCTCTGGTCACAAAACTTGACCAATACGGAAAACTCACCTACAACTGCAATATTATTGCCATTGGTTTTAAAATGTTTTCCTCAAAAAAATTATATAAAATTTATTTTGATATTAATGTACCTGCAGCGCGAATGGTGTAAAACCACACTTGTCCGTTATATTGTAAATAGAAAAATCAGAATTATCATTGAAATTTTCTACTTTTTCTTTACAGCAATTATTTGAATAATTTATTTTCGATACTGGAACCGTGTTTACTGTGTTGTTGAGGCAAACGTAAGCTGTATGTCTTCTCTTTTCACTTTTGCAACAGACACTGTTTTTGTATTTACATTTATCGATTGTACGGTTTTTCCACCCGCAATGTGCACATCTCTTCTTTGTTTTATATAATTAGCATTATGATGTTTGCTGTTTTTGTTGCTTTGCAGAACTTTTCTTTAAATTGTTAATCTCATTTTATAATCTTTCTTTTGAATATATTTTTGCTTCCATTGTCAATGTCTTTTCGTAGGTGTCTGCTAATGTTAGATTCTCGTCTGCTTCAAACATCCTTTCGAAAATTTTACCGGCCAAGCTCGTGACGAATCTATTTATAGCAAATGATTGTAGTTCAAAATTACGTTCCATCGACAATTTTTTTACTCAAGACGCTGACTGTCTGCTTGGTCTGCCTTTCTCCTTTTTCTTCACTTCAAAAAAATGTTGTTGCTCCTGTATCACTGGACGAGAATACATCTAGCATGGTCTAGCATATCAATTGATATCTTCATTTTGTCTTCTCCAAGTGCGATTTCTACAAAGTGCGAGTCTAGTGATTTTTCCAATTACTCTTCTTATTATTACCTGAGCGAAATTTCAAAACTGTACAAAACTGTAATTATTTTTGTACGAAAAAGAAATTGTTTTGCAAAACCGGTTTTATATATGTGGGTGTGTGGGCACTTATTAATTTATAATCTTTAATGCTCTACCTGTAATGTTGCACGTTTGGTAGCTAAGTAAGAAGTGAAGTTCTTTATTTATACTATAAGCCTACTTGTTTTGTTTGGACAATTCTTAATCTAAACCTATCTATAACGTATGGAGGATGTCTAATAGAACTTCACAAATAGATGACACTATTCCACACTATTAATTCTAGCTATTTCGTCCTTCGAAACAATTGCCTGCCTTGGTTCAATAAAGTTATGAATTGCTGTAAAACTAAGAAAAACAAACTTTTAGAGAAGTACATGAAAAGTGCTTCTGCTTACGACTATTTCGTTTACTCTTCTGTAAGACATTGATTCCATTACCTCAACCATCAAAGTTATCGCAGATACCTTCAAATGATGAAATCCTCTCTTCTTAGTAATCCTAAATATTTTTATATATTTGTCTACTCCAAAAGAAGAATGTCCCTGTATTCTTTCCCATATCTTTCAATGGCTCCGAATTCTTGGGTGATATTGAGCCTCGAGTCTCTTTACTGAATACTTTCATGGAAATTTCTCTATTGCTGATTGCTGGTAATTAGCCGCACCAAATCACTAACTCTATCTCTATTTCGCATTTGGTCATTTCAGAAAGTGACACATTACAACGTTTAAGGTCACTTACATGTAGTTTTGCGCCTGGACACGGTGTTGTTTCGTCATGTATAGTCAAGTCACACTCTCGGGAATATATGTTATCTCAAAGATTTGTAATCAACCTTTGAAAACAAGTGTTTTCGCTTTGTGCTGCAAGAGTAGTTTCCTTTTTCCAATTCGCAAATGTGAAAATAGCCATCTGGTCGAGAACTATAAAGTCGTTGCCAAATAGAAAGTTCTACCTAAAATGTTTGAACAAATTGTTACTCAGAAATTAGTTTTCGCTATCAAATCTTTTGTTTCTCCATTTTAACGTAGCTTTCCTAAAGGAGGAACACCCGTTACGAATTTCCTAGAGTTTACATGCCATGTATGTAAATCTTTCTGTGATGGCTCCGGCACGGTTGACGCGTACATTAATTTTAGTAAAGCCATGAGTTATTGATCTTCAACGTCCAGCTTTCTGGTTTTGCTTTATACCTATTGAAATGGGTAAGCACTGTGAGGGCTTTTGCCCACTTAGTGCTTTATTGTGATTATATTTTGTTGAATATTTACATTTATTTCATTATTCGACATTTTATGGAACAAAAGAATTATTTATTTCATTGTTCTATATTTCATGGTACAAAAGAATTATTTATTTCATTGTTCGATATATTATGGTACAAAAGAATTCTAAATTAACATCATAGTAATTTCACAAAATATCCGGCATGATCTTTACTCTCTCGGAGACTAAATTTAACGAGCTCATCGCCTAAACATAACTAACTCTCCTTACTTAAGACAATTACTCTCACAGTGTTCTGATTCCCTTTGTTCTCATTCCTTCACTTAAGCCTAATTCTTAATCTAACTTAGTCTAGCACTTCCCCCTCAGAGACAAAGAACTTGTGAGTCCAAAACGCGGGATGACTTTGGCTGCTCACAGCACTTATCTTCATAACAGACCACATAGAGTTCTGTTTACCTCCATGACGTCTGATAAATTCCCCGTATTGTCAGATGACCCCAAGGCAACCACTAAAGATCTGTAAATGCTCAATAGAATTTAGTAAAATTAATTTTGTGATTAGCTGGCTGTGTAACGTATGTTAACCAAAGCTAACTACCAAAGATTTAAGGAAACGTATTCTGACACTTGAACCACAATATCATGTGCAAATGACAATTAGAAACATGTAAAATTAACAAAAAAAAAAAAAAAAGAATTAAATTACGCAAAAATATAATATTTCATAAAATTAATGATTGTAACCAATCGGTCAATGGGGCTGCTATAACTGCAAGTATGCAAAGAAAACGTTTGACAAAAAGACATTGCTCAGCCAGTTGGAAAAATTTACAAAAAAGTGTTGAATTACCAAAGTGTAAAAATATTACACTGAATAAAAAAAATTAGATTAATAACAATTATATATAGGTTAAGGGAATCTTCACAGGACGCTTTCTGTTTTTTGTATACATTAATGACCTCTGTTCGGTAATCAAGCCCAGTCATATCTTAATGTACGCCGATGATGTAAAACTGTTTTCTTCCTTTACTTTAGAATTCCGCTCGTATCTCCTTCAATCTGACTTAGACAACTTCGTCAGATGGTGCACACAAAATTTTATGACACTCAAAAATATAACAAGTTCTCATTCTCAAGGAATACTTCATTCACTGCCATTGATTCACTGCAATTAGAAAATATAGATTCATTCAAAGTCTTAGAGGTTTTAATTAACTATAGGCTTCGTTTTAATTTACACATTGTTTTCTCTTTGAATCAAGCTGAGTCAGTGCTTGGTGTTATTAAACGGTGGTCTAAAGATCTTGACGATCATTACGTTACGAGAAGGCTATATATAAGCTTAGTAAGACTAATACTTCAGTATGGTCCCCTTTCTATAGGCGTTACGTAGATTGAATAGAATCCGTTCAGAAGCAATTCGTGATTTTTGCCCTTAAGAATTTGGGTTGGAATGCGCTTCTTTCTTTGCCTCCTTACGAAAATAGATTCCTTTTATTAGCCTTATAGCCGCTTGAAAAACGTAGATTTATCCGCGGTGTTTTTTTCTTAATTACGTTAATAAATGATGCTATCAATTTACCGACATTACTCGCTGAGACAAACTTCAATTCTCTCAATTCTTTTAGAGTCCTTTCCAAAGTCTAAGTGATGTCTATATCTTAATCTCAATATCGGTTTCTTTAAATTCTATCAAATCAGCCCTCCTAACTCCTAACAGGTTAAGATATTATTTGTGACTAACACTTCTAACAAACAACAATTTGTCTTAATTCAGGTGCATATTTTGTAAGCCTGCCAAAGATAGAAGAAAGCTTGGAAATTCTTATGAGCGCGCTCTTCAGCGTTTTAAAGAATTACAAAAGAAGCTGAATAAATCCAGAAATGAAAATCTTGTCTACATCGTTCACAAACGAAAATATGAATTTAAGTCATCTATTATCAGAATCTGCTTAATATGATCGAAGTCCAGAGTAACACCTTTGCAAATTCTTGCAGTACCAAAGCTCGAATTGTCAGCAGCCTTACTGTTATGGAAACTTCTAAAAAGCGGTACCAGTTCATTACGCAATGAACATAAGATTTATTGTTGGTTTTATTCAATAGTTGTTTCAACATGTTTGCATGACCAATCGACCAACTTTAACAGTTTTATAGCTAACTAGGTAATTCGCATCTGACTGCTTAGCAATAAAACGACCTGCTATTGTGTGCCAACTAATTCGCATCTAATTGCTTAACAATAAAACGACCTGCTATTGTGTGCCAACTAATTTAAATCCGGCGGATATTCCGTCGAGAGGCGCATCCCTAGAAGGACTTTATTCTTTAAAGTCCTCTTCTTCATTCAAATCTTTGAAAGCACGACTCAGATTTTTTAAAAAACGATTCTTTTAGCTGGGAAAAAATGTAAGCTTTCTAACTGATTTGCCAGAGAGAAATTACCGGGGAGGAAAAGTCACTATATTATACAAATGGCCAGGGAATAAGTACCTCAACTCGTTTGGAAAAATCGACCGTATTTTTGGGTATGTTTATGAATTTGTAACTTAAAAACTTGCTATAAATCGCCTAGTCTTCTTATGTCATTTGACTTCAAAATTCGCAACACAGTATAAAGCTTTGTGACCAAAAGAAAACGTCGCATCTACAACTCAGCCTAATTTATTAGCAACACTTATCGATTAACAAACCTAATGGGTATTGCGGAAATTAAAAAAATGAGTTCGGGATTTTAATACCCGACATCCCATCATATTGTCATGTTCGTTTGTTTACTAAAGTGGCAACCATGCATTCTCAAGTCAAAGGTTCTGGCATGCAGCGTCGTACGATTTTCTTGCTAAAATTGGGCAGCAGTATTCGACCATCTCGCGGGTCAAAAATATTTATCTATACAAAGATCGAAAATATCAAGCGCGCAGTAGCGAATCTAGTGGCACTGTCTATTCATTAAAATCTTGGTTGAAAGCCAAGGCCTTTCAAGAGGAGGACGATGCGCGCGGCACTGCTGTCCATTCAAACCATCTGTTGAATTCGCTCATGTAAGCACAATGTTAATATTAAATTTTTCAACTAGCGTTAAGTTAGTTTTAATGTTACTATAAGTTGTCTCTTTGCGGCTTACTATACGCTATATACGCATGTTGTAGCTGATATTTTCATCATGCATGCACATGTTTCACTTGTTTTTCAAATACCATGACTTTCGGTTTTTAACTTACAAATATTATCGTTCGTTTCGCAAAATGAAATCGAAAAAATCATGCGATCTTCGCAATCGGCTTCTATTCTCGTTTTTGCCGTTTTAATAGCTAAAATTGTGTAAGAAAACTTACACGATTCAAAAGAGGTATATTATTATTACTCGCTTCCAGCAAAGACGCCATAAGTTGTTATTTTTTTAATCGTAGCCGTCATAATCGTTAAAACAAAAACATTTATTTATATATCTACTCGTTTTGTTTGCATACACATAAAGCGCGTTACTAATTTATTTCTCAACATTGGTATTCTAGATTATTCTGAAAAAGCTAAAAGGGAAAAGGTATGTGTAAGCAAATAAATTAACAAACATATAATTAATAAGTAAATCAAATTAAAATTAATTATTCCTTCAATTTATTTTTTTAATTTTAAATAACAAAATTCTTTAAGTTTCTTCATAGAACATATTTACTGAAATTTATTTAAGCTTTTAGCGTACATGAAATTTTCAATTTTTAAATACAAAACAAACTATCATATCTCGTTTTGTCGTGTATTTTACTTACTTTTTGGGTTTCCTCGTGTATGTGCCGCTATTGCCATACCATAGTGCATGTTTGCTTAAAAACACGAAAATCCATACATTTTTGCTATATAAATGTTTGATGCAGGGGAATGGTATAATATAATTCTTGCCCATTCAAATAATGAGAATTAGAGAACAAGTATTTAAATGGCTGCTACTTAACAGCGGTATTACTGTTATTGATCACAGAAATACTATAAGGCGTTGAGGTATTACTACTTCAATTTTGTACAAAAGTTTTGGACATCCTGACATTTAGTTCTCGTTCATATAATAATAAAAGTGCCGCAGTAGTGTTAACTAAAACGCAAGCACACATTCACATTTGCGTCATGATTCTCGATACATATGGTGAACGCAATGACCGTATTTTGCATTATGCACGAATTGTCAAAATAACTTGCAATGCATATTTTATTAACGCAAATTCTTCGTTAAAATTTTAAAATTTCTGCAAACATCGCCACTGGCAGGCAATACAGTGACGTATGTATAAAAACAAAATAAAGTCGTTTGGTTAACATTTCCGGTTTTAAAATGATTATAGAAATTATTATTAAAACAAATCCCTTGCAACAACCAAATGAAAAAAAGTAAATGAAATTAATTAGAATAAAATTGAATTATTTAACGCGGCAAGTAGTACACAAAACCACTTAGCAGGTTTTGGAATAAAGTGTGAAAAGAAAAAGCCTGCGAGATTATATCTAAAGAAGTGGGAATATCCACTAAATATAGTACAAAGAAGGGCAGAAATGGTTTAATTCAACTTTCATATTTCCCAACAGAAAAGTGTAACAGTCAAGCATGCTGAAAGACCGCTTTGCCTGGCGGTAAACAAAACGTTAGTTTCGAGCAGAGCTTTCCTTCTCGACAGAGCTGGAAAATCTGCGACGTTAAGCAGTTTTAAGGTAAGTATATGTATTAGATCAATTAGATGCAGAATTTAGACATTGTGTTCAGCGTTTAAGTTGAATTTGTATACGCTCATACTTAATAAATTAGCATCAGCTGAATAATTTTAGCTTACACATAAATGACGCCATGGCAGTAAAATGTAATTGCAGACAACGACACCACGTAACAATGCTTAATTAGAATGAATCTTGATACTCTAGCCTGTGGTGTTTCTGATTTTGCTCGGCTTTGATGTGGACTTCTTTCATAGAGACCTGTAATATACCTATAAACGTTGGAAGATTCCGCAGTGGATTTGAGAAATCTCGACAATCAGAGGAATTGGTCGTAAAAAGCCAAAGTAAAAGAAACTAGAATGGACCGAAATGGATTCACCAAAAGAAAATTAAGGGCACAAATATTATATGCTTTCATTAATAACCTCTGGGTTAGCTATTCGCTCCTTCGAGATATAAGGGCTCTGTCTCGGCGGATTATATATCCCATTTATTCTCGCTCAACATATGCAGAAAAATATCAACTAATCCTCAGGGGAATGCACCATTTGAACTAGTAGTGGAACTACAAAAATTTACAATGATTGAAGGCAGCTTAGACTCTAGTGATATGTCCCAGAAGGTGTCGAAAGAATGGGATAAATCAACTCTTGAAGGAACTTTTATAGCAGCTCTCGAACGCACAAATTCTTGGGGCGGGGAAGGTCGCGGCGGGCAAAAGAGCTCAAATGAAATCGACCACCGCCATTGGCACCGGTTTTGGAAGGCGCCGTCCTAACAGCCGAGGGTAAACACTCTTTCCCAGTGTATTTGTGTGGTACCTCTCCTAATTCGCCACTACATAGTCGACGGACGTCATAAACTTTTTGGAGGGTTAAAACAAACGCCTAATTGTCGAATACTGGAAAGTACTCCAGAAGAAAAAAAGCAAAGACGCGATGGTCTTAACTCATGTAATGGGGAAATCCTCGACTGCAGTGTTAAGGAAAAACGGATATGACGCCTGTTACGGCTTCGATTGATTTCATTAAGACCTGACGGCAAATCTGCAAAGACATGTGAAAACGGGCGGGGGTCGGATGTGGTCGGAAGGGCTATCTTTTTTTCGCCTGGATGACACTAGTGCCTTACCGACCAAAACGACCTGGAATGTGTTGAAGGCTTGGAAAAAACCTTGTTGCTGAAGCATCAGCTCATAAGGCTCGATTTCGGTGAAACCGTGGAATTACACCAAACATAAAGAGACCGAAAAAAATAGCAATTGTGAATCACTCCGGTTTCTTATCACTAGAAACGCGAACACATCTCCTTATGTAAGTAATAGATTTTTTGAACATGAAGCGCAAGCACCTCGGTCAACCAAACAGGAAGTCTATCGAGACAGACAAAGAACTCCAAAAGGTAATAGCGGCATCAGATTAAATTCCACATTAAAATTCCACATCCTAAGCTGAAAAGCTCCTTAACAAGGCCAAGAGTACGGAGTTGAGGCAATCTAAGCGGGTTAGTTGGCGGCAGTGCTGCAAAAGCATAACTAATCTTCCAGAGGTGTACGCACTCTAAAGTGGCAAAACTGTGAACACACAGGTAGCCCAGAAGGAACTGGAGACCCACTTTTCCGATTGCCTATGGGGTGAGAGACTAACAGACCAGGGGAACTCAAGGGAAACCATCTTGGCGTTCTCAAAATTGAAAGGGGGATTTAAGTAAACTGATCTGTCATCTCCAAGCATAAATTATATACACGATATTAATACTTATGGTAAATAGCAAAATTTAATAAATAAATGAATATTGTAAAAAAGAAAAAAAATTACAAAAAGTCTTGTAGAACTGAAAACTATGAACAAAATCAAATTTTAATGCGACAATGCTTTTAATGCTAACAACAACAATCACTTCAAGAGAAAATTCTTGAATCCTATACTCCGGGAACTTTGAAACAGTACGTAATATTCACAGGAACGTGTGGATCCTCAAAATATATAGGTGATTAACAGAAGCAGAAAAGAAAATTCGCAAATCTATATCAATTCGTATCAATTCGTAATCAACTCACTTTCAGTCTTATATCTTTTCACCATTCGTCTCAGTAAACCTGCACTAACTTGGTTTTGTTTGAGAACGCTTTTAACTAAACAAAAGTACATTTTAAACAAGTCTATTATGAGAGTTAGAAATCAATATTAAACTATAACTTTCCAGTGAAGATTCATTCAGATATATATTTGGAACGGTTGGAGAAGAGCTTGAAATTTTAACGAAAAGACCTCTTTCCTCCAATGAATGTAATTCAATTCAAATTGTTTACTTTTATGTATAATAATAGGTGGGTGCATAATAATCACGCGTTTTTTAACTCTATTTATTATGAAAAAGGAAACATAAAGATTGAACAGTAACATTTTTAAATGATTAATCTCGAGCGTAGTCACCATCTACTTTTAAGCTTTTTGAGACGGCTAACCATGGTTGAATGGTCCACATTGAAGTTGTCGGCCAGCATTCGAGTTGCCAAGCTTCTGTCTTCTTTTACGGCTGCCAAAAGTGCCTGGTCGTCGCAATCGGATGGTTGACCTCTTTCTGCCTTATTTTCCAAGCTAGATTTGAACCGGGAAAGCCATCCTCTGCACCAACTTTTGCTGCAACAATGCATTGCGTTTCATCGTTTTTCACAGCGATATAGCATAATATGATGAATATGAATGTGGCTATTGAGATAAATTTTTATAACCTAAAAGTATTATTATTATTATTATTATTATTATTATAATTTTAGACTAATGAAGTAAATTCTTAGACTAAACAAAAAGACATTGAGCACTAGCAACACAGGCTATCGGCTCTAATTTATAAAATTACATTAGATATTGAGCCTAGTAGTTTTAATAAAGTAATATATTGAATTAATATTCTGTTCTGAGGCTGATTTTAGAAAGTCCAAAGGGTTAATCGTTTTAAATGCAATACTTCTAGCCAAGGAAAGGTTAAGGCAATCGCAGAGAATGTGCTTTATAGTAAGAACTTGTCCACAACTGCAGATTGGGGAGGAAGACTTCTTCAAGATCCATTGGTGAGTTGCAATTGTATGCCCAAAGCGAATTCTCGAAAATGTTTGGATCTTGATTTTCACGATATTTGTTGGATATAAAGGTGGAATTAATTGAGGATTAATAGAAGAGTAGTGTTGATGATGGCATTGTAG
>KK499828.1:820064-873352 GCA_000688715.1 Glossina pallidipes
GGCTTTTTTTATTGCAAAAGGGCTGTTTTGGGAAATTGTTATACTAGCATCAGTTGAAGAAATGACTATATATTTTTTGTCAAACGGAGTGATGTCACTAATTGGCAACACCGGAAAGTCCGAATTTTTAATTTTTTTCTTTGTGGGGATGTGTCAGATAATAGATGGAATCTATTCGAGTTTTTATCTGGCGGCCCCGGGGCCATTATGCGTTTAGGTTGTCTATTATTTAGTTATTTTTGAAATAACCACTCACTTGAAAAGGTTGGGAACTTCTGAGGAAAATGTCAAATGTGTTCAATTTTTTATTTTGTTTTTTTTTTATTTTTTCCCTTTTACCACCACGGTTAGAGGAAACACGTACGGTATCCGCGATACTCGGTTTTAGCAAAAAACACTGAAGAGACTTGGGCTAAATGCACAACACAAAAACACCAAAACAATTGAAAAATTGCAGACGTAAAGAAAACACGCACTACTCAGAACACAAGTCGATACGTGATACATATAATTAATGTATATATGTGTTTCTATGACCCTAAAAGAGAAGGATATTTTCATTCAAAAATTTTTAAAATATTGAAAGTTCTTATTAAAATATAGCACGTCAAAGAAATGCCTGATAATTATGCACCAACCAATTATAATAATATCGTTTAAGTAATAGTAGCAAGATGCTTGCCAGAGACATGTATTGGTAAAAATGGTAAAGTAATGAGAAATATCAATGTGCATAACGGTTAAATTGTGTGATTTTGACCTTTCTCTACATAAAATAACAGCCTTTCATTTAGTGTTATTGAGCTGTACAGACGTTAATCATGGAGCATTCAAAATTCCATTTTACACATTCATTACTCTTGTTGTACAATTTCAAGAATTCTGTTGCCGTAGCAATCACTTTCAGAAGCTTATGCTGATGCTGCTCATATCATATCCCAATTGTCGGTATTGGTTTCAAATGTGATGGTTTTGATGTCAATCACAAAGAACAGCCTGGGCGGTCAGAAAAGTTCGAAGACACTGAATTGCAAGACTTGTTGGACGAAAATCCTGCTTAAACTTTAAAAAAATTTGCGAAAAGCTTAGCAGTTGGCGAAGCAAATGTTTCTAGACCATGACATGCAAAGGGAAAGATCCAAAGGGAATTGCTTAAATTGAATTGTCAAGGACACAGTGGCAGCTGGAATAGGAAGTTCTGCTGCTGCTAGCGTACCCACCAGGCATGACGCCTTCTGGTTACCACTTGTTTAGATCGATTCAACATGGCTTAGTTCGCACGCGGATTCCAAATGCTAAAGAAGTCCGAGAATGGGTCGATGATTAAATCGCTCCCAAACCAATATTGTTCTTTCCAGAAGATGGTTAAAAGTTGTAGAAAATGGTGGAAAATCTTTTGATCAACGTAGATTGTGCCATATTTTGCTCAATAAATGCCTTTTTTAAGAGAAAAAATGGCCAAAATATATACAAGTATCAATTATATTTAAAATTAAGTGCTCAATAATTTTCCCTGCTACTACTTAAATATTCACAGCTAGTGTTGTGAAAAAATGTGTAGAAGGTTCAACAAAGTTTTCTTCCTTAAGTTATTAGTAATTTGTCAGAATGAAGAAAAACCATTTTCTAATGTGGGTAGAAAATGATTTCTTTTCTTGTTCTTGAAATTGTTAATTGCGTATTGCATAATAAACGTCAATAAACAACAGATCTTCTTGGACGTACAGAATAGATTTAAGCCGTGGACAATTTCTACGATGGTGAATTATATAGCTTATGCTATTGAGTAAGTCTTTTCTTTTCAAGTTTGGATAAAATTTAGTTACATTTTTAACTCCTGTTGCCTTATCAATTTATAAACACCATTCTGAAATTGGCTTGTCTACCGAATAAACCCCCTGGGAATTAACACGAGTAGATATATATACTGCACGGCGTTGTTTGAAGTTTTATTTTTATGTTTTTAATGACACTAGTTGTAATAATAGGGTGTAACATATGAAGTTAATTTCTCCTGGAAACTATTGCTACACCTATCCTTTACAATTCTGTGTTATATCTGTGGCTACGAAATTCACAATGACTTATAGATATTTCAAGTTTAAGCCGCTTAATAAATATGGACAATATGGACTTGAAGTCCCATTGAGTCTGTTGATTTTATTCCAGACAACGTTCATTGATGTGTTTCTGTGAATTCTTTTCGAAAAAAGTTCACAACTGAGTGCCTTTGATTTTCGTAACTCCTTCCTAAACAGAGCATTGGCCTTTTTATATAATATCAAATCATGATCAGGAGACATTTTAAAGCGGTGCCATAAATCCATTTTGTTTTTCCTCAACAACGAAAGTGTTCCACCAAGGAAGCCTAACTCGTTTAAAAAAGCTGTTGGATTGGGGAATAGAGAAATGGGCAACCGTGTAAATGGCCTTAAATATAATAGCAGCATCATGGTTGCAGTTCCCCTTGAATTCAGAAATGACTCGGCCTGTGTGAAGTAATTAATCCAATCCGCTTTATCTAGGAGGAATTTAACTTGTTTTGCTGGAATAACAGAGGGGTTTGAAAGGTTAGGATCGATTATGATTGGAAAGTAATCACTATTATGTAGATAAACATAAGTTTAAAATGATTGTAGATTTCACTATTAATTTTCTACGACAAAAAGGTATTCCGTTTAATTTTGGATTAATTATTATATTCGATTAAAACTGCTATTGCGTAGTCATAATAAATTAAAATACGTTTCACTTTATTTTTTGCTTTGATTTATTTAGGTGATTTTTTTTTTATTGCCCTATGCTTATTTTTTTTTTAAGAAGTTTTACGGCTTTATGCTCGGGCGCCAGATAATCTTCCTTTACGAAGGTTTATTTTAAAAAATATTTTTTATTTTCGTGGTCAGTATGGGCGCACTTTGGTGGGTCAAAACAACAAGTAAAACTAGAAAATTAGCCGACTTTACAAATCGTTTTATAATTCATCGCAGACACGGATTTTGCATTTTTTGGTGCATTAAAGTTAGCAATTTTTTTCTATGACCAGCCATTCAGGGGATGTCCCCTATACGTGCGGGCACATTTGTGATCAGGAAAGATTATAAACAGAGTGGGATGAATAACGGGAGTAGTGTTTGTGAAAGTTCCTCTTGAAAATGGAAACATGAGGTACGACATGAACAAGTAACTTCAGGACAAGTGGTTGAAAACGCTGAGAAAGACGTGTATTACTATTGTAGGATTTAGTTGGTGGGCGTATCTCTCTTATCCTCGTAGAACAATTGCCCTGAATATACTTGTACATAACTGCAACACAAGTCACGTTACGGAGATACTCAAAGATATCGATAGTTCTGGGCACACTGTCGTCTCCCATGAGAAGTTGAGCTTTTCGCTATATGCAGTCGAAGGTCTCCAAACAAAGTTTAGATGTTCTTGTCCACTTATACGAGTGATGATCTAACCTTCGGCGGATATGGGGGATGTAAATGGTACGGTTATCAGTTGCAGTAAAGTATGTTTTGCACCGCTTTAAAAAACCCAAGCCCTTGGCTATGTTTGTCAACACTTCGAACACTTCGTGTTCAGTCCAACGAACATCGTATATATGCTCATGCCCAGAACATCAAGGGTTACCGATTCTACATTGACACCGTCAAAAGAGAAGGGTTATTCATTACTGTTCGGTGATATTAAAGCTTGCCCTATTGACCCGATCTCGTTCAGGTATTTTCATGAAGTGTTGACTTAGCGCGTCGCTCATTATACAGCGTTTGTTCTATGTATGGGTTTTACCGAAGAAAAACGAACGATAGATAGGCCTCTGCCTTATGCACAGAATATGGTTATTAATGAACATCAGAAAAAGAGGAGGGAAAAACATGCAAAAAACCAATTTTTGCGAGTTCGGTGAAAACGAAGTGAATTGAGTACCCTGATCGCTGGTAGTTTGCAAAGGTACACCCAACCGTTTGTTATATTTTTCGAAAAAGATTGAAGCGATGGTTGACGCGCTTACATCCCTAAGAGGATATACATGTGGCGCGCGAGTAAAACGGTCAATAATAGCGAGCATATGTTTGTGATTTTTAGACGTCGACTATGTCTAGATGAATGTGCTGAAAACTACCTTCACGGATAGCGATCTTTCCCGCTGGTGATTTTGTGTGTCTGTATACTTTAGATTCTTGACACTTTATACAATTACTTGTCCAGGTTTTAACTTGTTTATTCATTCCTGTGTATATAGCAGTTTTTTGAGTATTTCTAAGCGTGAAAGGTACACATGGTCGCGAGCACTCCCTAGACACATCGCACATGATTTTGAAATTTAAAATTGGAAAATTTAAGATAATTATTCGATTCTTGTGAAAACATCTGCAGTTCCTCATCGTTCAATTGTTCTTCCTTCAAACTTTAAACACTTAAGTCAGTTGACTCTAGAACATTAACTTCGAGCTCGAGATAAGGTATCAGCTACTATGTTTGTATTGCCACATACGTATTGTATGTCATCAGTAAATTGCAAAATGCACTCGAATTATCTCGTTTGTCTCGGATTTCGTTCTTTTGAAAACCTTTTTTTGAAAGTTTACGATCGGTGTAAACTGTGAATTGTCTACTAAATGTTTAAAATATTTAATACTTAAATAAATTGCTAAAAGTTCGCAATTAAACGTGTTGTACTTAATTTTATACAAAGATAGCTTTTTAGAAAAGAAGGCTAATCGTTCTACTATGTCGTTTAGTCTCTACTGCCAAATTGCGTCAACTGCTACATTTAAGGCATCGACTGTTAAAAAAAGCTTAGCTTCTCTATTAAAATGGTTTAATAGTATCTTTGATGCAAACTTTTTTTTAACGCTCTTACCTTTTCGTTCGAAGTTAAATTTTTCTTTTTATTTTTGTTAGCATTAGTAATGATATTGTGATTAGGATTGGTTTCAGCAAGCATAGATGTCTACGATAATAGTTTATCAATCCTATAAATTTTCGGACTTGTTTGATAGACTTTGGTTTTCCGAAATTCCTGATAGCTGTTACCTTCTCTTCAGATGGACGAATCCCATCACTTGACATATTATGGCCAAGAAAACTGATATTTGTAACTCCAAAAATACATTTGTTAGGCCCATATTCATCTAATCGTTTAAATGTTGCGTCTAAATGTTGGAAATGTTAAGTTTCATTCTTGCTGGCAATGAGTACGTCATCTATGTACAAAAAAGTAAAATCTAAACCACGAAAAATTTCATTTACAAACCTTTGAAATGTTTGAGTTGAATTTCTTAGACCAAAAGACATTCGGATGAACTCAAGCCAACTCACGAACGCCTTCAGGGGCCAATGGAATTTAGTGATAAGCTTTTAATAAATCGAATGTACAACAAAAACTTTTGTTTTTTAAATTGATGTTCATATCTTCAACGTGTGGTAAAGAGTACCGAGAGCACCGTGACAACGTTTAAAATCATCGCAGAGACGCCAATCGTTTGGATTCTTCTTTTGTACTAAATGTTAGGCAAATGGTATCGATGAATTTGAAGTTCTGCAGATTCCCTACTCAACAAAAAAACCAAATTCCATCTTAGCGCCTTTATATATTATAGGATCCATGCGTCTCGGTTTACAAAACGAAGAACCCCTTTAGCAGTTAATTTGTGAATAGTTGAGTGATTAATTGGTTTCAAATAATCTGACTCGGCTTTTAAAAAAAGGTATAATATAAGAATATTCAGCAGTACACCATATTTATTCAATAAATCAGTACCTATTATTGGTCTAGAAACACTTGAGATTAAAAATATAAAAGGAAATTCGCGTCGCAGATTCAGGATAATATTTAAGAGCTTTTTGCCAAATTTGTTATTGTAGATCCATTGACTGCCATTACTATCAAATCGAAAGGTTTTTTGTAATACTAAAAATTTTAAAGAGGAACGGACAGAGCTCTCTGCTCCGCTATCGATTAAAAGCTTCCATTTGTTCGTTCTATCCAATATAAGTAGGTGGCGGGATGCATTACACAAGTCTGCATTGTGAGCAGCCGCTGCTATGGGAGTGACTAGTTTTTTTGTTATTGGGTTAACCTTGACGAAGATGATTGCTCACACTTTCTGGTTTTGCTATGGAACTTATAATGACAACGGCAAAGCAAATTAGGATTATCGCGAGACCTTCTTCATGATTGCGACCGATTTCTAAAATTTCTTTCCCTTTTGATCTCGTTTATTTCTAAGGTTAATTTTGCGACTGTTCCAAAAAGTGCGATTTAGCTAAATGCTGCAATAGGATAGTGCCTTGGCACTGCTTTGAATTAGTGGGCGCTATTTCATTTGAGGATAAAGCTTCCCAAATGTCATCTGTTAATTTTACTAGTTATTTTATATTCTTAATATTGGAGCCAGGTAAGGCCACAGAAATATTGCTCGGTAACTTTCTAATCCACAGCTTTTTAAGTATGTCTGTGCTTAATGTAGAGACAGCTGTTATGCATAAGTTATGACAGAACTCCGAAGCTTGTCGATCACCTATGCATGTGTCTGCCAAAACTTTATCCAACCTGGAGACTTCGCTGAGAGTGTGTCTCTTAATTAAAACTCTTTTTAATTCCTCGTACTTATTGTTAGTCGGTGGTTTTTGTACGTAGTCAAACACGGACATAGTGACTTCCTGTGGTAAGGCGGTTAGGATGTCTTCATAATTAGTTGCGCTTTGAGTAACGGCTTTGTACGCAAATTGGCTTTCTGCTCAGATAAATCAAGCTTCGGAGCAATTCGACCAAAACAACGTGTGTTCTTTGTTTGTTATTTGTGAAGACGAGCGTCTGAGTGTTCGTCCTTTGCCATAAGCAAATCAACGATAGTGTCTGTTTGTGAATATGACGTTGAAGGTGATGTATCTATCATCTTGGAAGAAGGAAGTTTACAATTTAAAGTTAATAAAAATTGAAAATGCGATTTAATTTATTCCTAACATATAAATGCATCTGTACGTAGCCATATAAAATTGAAAAGAAAAGTTTGATTTTGTTTCTTTTTTATCAATTCACTTCCGAAAAATGGAATCGGAATTTTAGAAATTGATAGTATCAAAATTAAAATTTAGACAATAGAAACAAAATACTTCTTACTATTTTATGTTAACTTTTTGGTTTTTTATGCACGATATCTATACATCGATCTACTTAAAATAAAACAAAAGAAATTCAAGCAACAAAACAAAGTAAAAATGAAAATATGGAAAAATGAAAGTTGAAAAATAAAGTAAATGGAGATTTTGATATCTAACTTTTGTCTTTTTCTGTTTTAAATGTTCAATTATCTAGTTTTGAATATCAACACAAAAATGGGAAACTTAGTTGCCCTGTTTCTCCGCCTCTAACGTTTGTTGAAGAATATTTGCGACTGGCTGACTGGCTTATTTCTTAATACAGATTGGGATATTCTCACTAACTCTTGGTACTGAATATGTTTTTCGTTTTTTAATTTCTTTTATTTTAATTACCGTTCAATGCTTTTAATTATTTTTGGTATATCGTCAATTTCGCGATATTGTCTTCCTTTTTTCTATGTAGTTTCACGCATGCTTATGTGAAATTTCTTTTCTCAACTTTTTTAGTTTCCGAAGATGTGAGCACATACAGGCACAAAATCTATACACTTATTTTATTATTATTATTTTTTTGCAAAATTTATAAGATACACCGAAACTTTTCGGTTCTGATAGTTTTGCCATTATACCGAAAAAATAATCTTTTCGTTGACCACATATTTGAACAATAAATTTGATTACGAAGTGTGTATGATTCAACCGTCAAATGTTGACGATTGTAACGGTATAACGTGCAAAATAAAAAACGTACTTTGTGGCCTCAAATAGGTTGACAGGGAATGGAACCATAAGTTTGTACATATTTTTTATGCAATTTGTTTTGAATCGTATACACCTGACTGACGTGTATAGTTGCATAATGATGGATGTTATACTGCTTTATCCGTAGACAACATGGTAGTGGTACGTTCTAGTGACTATATGATTTGAAATATTATCAAAATTGGATGAAATTTTTAGAAGATACTATTTGGGCATCGAAGTGTTTAGAGAAGATTTAACAAATCATAAGTTCTAATCATATAAGGTATATTGTCTTGCAGTATAAATTACTATTAACTACTGCACCATTTGTTCCAAATATTTATTACGGACTTTATTATTTTTAGGGCCACACTTAAGTGCCACTTTAGGTCGATTGGAGGCTGTAGAGACGGATTCACGTGTCATTGCTGAGCTTGCTAGTTCGCCCCACGATTTGCAATAGCAGACCCCGAAGTTGGGTCCGATGACTCCTCTACTCTACCTTCCTCTCATAATAAAACTAAAAACTTTAATACATAGATATGTTTATATGTTATATGTTTATATTTTTTTTTTATTTCTAATTTAATGTAATTCCTACCATTTTTATTAATACACATGAAAAATGTTAATTTTTTTTTTTTTTTGTGGGGTGGAAAACCATTATCAGGCGCCCCTGAGGGCAGTACGAGATTTTAACCCGCTAAAAACCACCCCTTCTATTCCCTACCCTATGGCACGAGCGATTAGGTACAACTTCACAGAGAGGGCAGCTGTTTAGGCACTACTTAAGAGTTTACGCTGACGCTCTTCGTTTCTTTGTTTTTTCATTAAGTTTGCGGCGAACACTCCTACCGCCTTCCATATTTTCAGCTCGTTCAACATATTTATCACAAGATGGTCGGGGAGAGGCAACCCTCCAATTTCCGTCTGTAGTCTCTGTCGTTCGTTATGGTATTTCGGACAGACAAAGAAAACATGTTCAGCGTCTTCGATGCACTCACAAAAACTACAAAATGGGTCCTGCTCCATTTTAAACTTATTCAAATATGACCTAAAGCAACCATGGCCGCTGATTAGTTGTGTCAAATAAAAGTCAATCTCACCATGTGACCTATTCACCCAGGGCCGTAAATCGGGTATGAGCCGGTGGGTCCATCTACCCTTACCCGCTTTGCTCGCTTAGTCGGTATTTTGCACGCTGCTTAGCCGCTTCACCCGACAATCAATGAAATTTACCTCTATACATACCTTCTTTAGCTCGCAAGTCCATTGGTATCATGCCAGCGATAACCAAAGCCGCATCTTCCGACACCGTCCGATATGCGGCGCATACCCTTACAGCGCATAGCCTATATGCTGCATGCATGGCTTTCGTGTATGATGGTATAGCGAAGGCCTTTTTCCACACAGAAGGGCCGTGCATTATTGTCGCAGTTACCACTTCTGCGATCAGCTTTCTGCGGACTTGCCTAGGGCCACGCAAATTTGGCAGTAAGTGCGCCAGCGACTTTGCTACCTTCGCTGTCTTTTCGGCCGTGTATGTCAGATGCCGTTTAAACGAAAGTCTGCAGTCGGTCATCACTCCTAGATATTTTATGGCTTCTTGTGACTGAATTCTCGTGTCTCCCACTTGGATAGTCACTTTCTCCAACTTCTTCCTAGAAGAAGTTTCCTAATACCGCTTCTGTTTTCTCTTTCGCCAGATCTGGTCAGCGAAACCCAATGTGGATGCTCCCTCAGGGAGAAAAGTCTCAGGATATCGTTGTACATTACGTTCCACAATGTAGGGCCTAGTACTGAACCCTGAGGTACGCCTCCAGTGATCAGCCTTTGCACGCTTTATCTGTAACGTGTCGAAGTTTCCTACCAGTAAAATAACTAGCCACTATATATATAAAGTATGGTGGGACTCTTCTTTCCTGTAGGACAGCTATGACACAATACCAGTTTGCTGATTTGAAAGCATTTTTAATGTCTAATGCTATTACTAAGCAATACTTTCTGTTGCCTTCCATTCAGCGTGTTCCTTTTATCGCTTCTGCTGCAGTATTTGTGACCACCTTTATTGCATCCATTGGGCTTTTCTTTTCCCTGAAGCCGAATTGAAAGTCCGACAACCCTTTAGAGCTCTCCAGTGATTCTCCTAAACGATTTCGAATGATTTTTTCATACACCTTGCCTATCGTATCCAATAGACAAATATGACGATATGTATTCGCAACATGCGACGGTTTATTTGGCTTCGGTAGCAGCACCGGCGTTTGTTATTTCCACTTATCTGGGAAAATTTGTTCTTTCAACCAAATGTTGAAAGTGCTCGCAAACATAGCAGGCCTTGCCAACATGGCTTGCTTCATAGTAAGTTTCGCAGTTTGGAATGCCATCAGGACCCGGCGCTTTCTTGTCTTTTATTTCCTTTGCAATGGCAACAATCTCCTCAGGCCCGGTGAATTTAATATTATCTCTTACCTCACTCAGTGGCACATATACAAACATAGCTTTCCGGGGAAACAGGGTGCCGATTATTTCTTCCACAAATTCTCCACAGCTTGTTTCGTCTGAATATTTTAGCTTCTTCATTACCAACTTATACGCCATACCCCATGAGTCCTCATTTATCTCGTTAGTCTGGATCTGGAAGCAGTTTTTCCTACCGACCATAATCGCTTTTTTAAAAAGCTTTCGCCTGCGTTTGAACTCTTCTTGGTGACTGAGATAAGCACTAGTCCTCCTCAAGCTTTGGTAGACACGCCTCGGTCTATTGCATTGAGCCCTTAGTTCGGATATCTCGTCTGTCCACCAATATACTGGCTTCTTGCTCTTATAAAAGCAACGTCTTGTCATTGAACGCTCACAGGCTTTTATAATCCGTGCTATAACCTACGCAACGGAAGCCTGAGATGAGATTCTGGGTTCTGCTTCTTCCAACATAAGCTCGAAGAGTTCTTTGTGTAGAGATTCTGGTTTCTATTTGGGACCCCTGAGAAGGAGTTTTACCCTGTTCGCCCGCTGGATCTGCTGTAGTTCCCAGATTATTGCCACATGGTCACTGTGAGTATAGATGTTGCTAATATCCCATTATATGCGCAAGATCAATGCACTGCTGGCCATGGTAATATCGATTGCGGAGCCACGACCGTATCTGTTGAATGTGTTTGCATAATCTTCGTTTAGAATTGTCATATCCAGTGAGGCTAGGGATTCAAGTACTATTCTGCACTTAGCGTTCGTCCACTTGTCCAATCAGTCGCCCTGGCATTAAAATCACCGGCGAAAATGACCGGTGTGCTTTCCTTTGCGTTCGTACATAGCTCACTTATTCTCTTCTCGAAGTCCACGTGGTTTGTACTTGGCGGGAAATAGCAGCTGTTAAGGTAAACCTCTTTATATTTAACAAAGACGTAGGCCTCCCCTACTGAGATAAATCTCATGGTTGGCATATGCGAGCTACATTGCCAAAAGGGTGCAGTGTCTGTCTTGTCCTTTGCCCACACGTTTCCGGAGCCTAACGTATATGGCTCACTCAAGGCTACTATGCCAATCGAGAGTTTTCTGTCATTCTGCTCAGTAGTTTATGTTAATTTGCATACACTTCGTCGTTGTCCCTTATTGCTCGCGCCGCGTGTTTACTGGGAAACTTCTGCCGGCCAGTTGATGATTATGAGGCTTGCCTTGTTCCTTGCAGATCAACACAGGCTCTTTGTGCAGTCTCTTGCTCGGTAACCTTCTTCGCTGCATTTTAAACAGCACTTGCTTCTATCTTTCTTCCCTTTGCAGTTTGTAGCGATGTGATCTTCCTCTAAGCATCTCTAGCATTTCAGTACTGCGGATTTTTCTCTGATCCTGCTTACTACCCAACCAACTTTGATTTTCCCGGCTTCAAGTAACTCTTTAGCACTAGTTGGAACTGTTAGAGTTGCTGTTTAAGTGCCGGCATATGCCTTCCTGATTGACATGACTGCTTCTTTCTTGATATTCAAGCTGCTGAAACTCGTATTTATGGCCGCTATTAAGTCATCCGCCGAGGTCACTTTATCTAGGTCTTTAAATTCAATCTTTGTTTGCTTTGTCATTAGTTTGACACTAGCCTCCTGGCCGAGCGCTTTTTCCACCAATTGCTGGTAAGCAGTGTTTTCTTCTTTCGCACTTTGCTTAAATTCTAGCAGCATTTCGCCTTTTAATGTTTTCCGTATTCTGGTCACATTTTCGCCGACTTTTTGCAATTCAGCATCATTTTTAACTCTTTTCAGCATATCGCTGTAGAACATAGTGCCCGTTCGCTTGATTACAATCGCATCTCGCTTACTCACCAATTTGATTGGCTTGACCTTTTTATTTTTTGTTTGGACCACAGTCCACACTTGATTGGCGTTTTTTGGTTGCTTTGGCGCCTCGTTATTGAGATTTATCCCATCGCCCGTCCGCTTACTTTTCTTCGCAGAAGTAGTATCCGCTGATCTCTCTTCTCTGAGCCTTTTCGCAGCGTTTACTCTGCTTCTCTTTTCGGTCTGGGTAGTGCCATCTTTGACCGCTTTTTTGGCATTTGATTTTCTAGCTCTTTCGCGGCTTTTTTATGGAGCACAGCCAGCATATCCACCAAATCCCTCATTGGCTGCTGAATGGTTGGGGCCATCATTTCGATGAGTTCTCCAATTTTCTCTTCTAGCCCGACAAATAAGGTTTCACCTTTCTTTATCATCAGTGACTTATCCTGAAGAATCGGCGATGAAGACTGACTTCTCTCCTGCGTTGTTTTCCCGCCCAGTTGCTCAGGTGAGCGTTGGATTCGACGTCTCCTTTTGAACGGATCGGGTAACACTTCCGGACTTCCGGACGCATGGCTTGTACGCCTTGAGGTGTCGCTTTATTTCCGGTTTTGGCCGGCATGATTTTCGTGTTAGTGTTTGACTGTGTAAAACTTTTACGTAGTTATGTTTCGTATATCGGGTTATTTGTATTTACCTACTTGTTTATGTATGTATGCAAATGGGAACTCCTCCTCTGTTTGTGTGTGTATGGATGTATATTGTATGTATATGTTTGTGTGCGTGTGTTCGTGTGTGTATGTTTAAATGTATTTGCATACATCTACTTGTGTATGTGTGTGTTTGTAAAGGCCTTGTATGTGAGTCTGTTTCTTGTGTGTGCAGAGTATGTTTCTGTATGTAAGTTGATGTCGTTGGCGTTATTTTCTGCAATTATGTATTTACTTTATTGTTAGATTTTGTCCCCCTGCGGCCCTTGATCGGTGAAGGGTTGACCAATACTGCTTATTAATTTAATGTCGTGGGATTATTAATCTCATGCAGGGTTGTATCTGTAACATATATTACAAGATACAACTACAACTTACAAAGCCTTAGGTGGGGGCTGAAGTCAAACTCCGGGTGATTTTCTACAAACGAAATCTGATATACACAGTCCAAGCAAACACCTATGTTAATTCAGTAGTTTTCATTTTATTTTTTTCTGGATATATGTAAGAACTGTCACAGGCAAAGTTTGCTAATTTAATATGAAAACATTGCCAGATAAACTTATCTGACACGCCCTTCGTTAGGATGATAATTTATAGTGTAAATGAAGCAAAATTCAATTCAATTTAAATTTTGGTAAGTTTTCTGGGCCTTAAAATTCTCCCGGTGTTTATTTCTACCTCGGCTGAGTTGCTGCCGTAGTTGTACAAATAGTCGTCGTTGCAGAGTAGTGATATCAGTCGTCTGTAATGAGTCGCTTTGCACATTTTCCAGGCTACTGCTATCATGTTGATTACTAGTGTTCCATATTTGAATTAGACGATGTTTTGTGAATAGATGATATTAAAAGGATAACAGTATAAAATCGTATTGAGTAACGATGTTATGGATTAAAAGATTTTAATGATATGAGTTAAGTAATATATTGTAGTGTATAATGGGAAACGTTGGCGCTATTTTGGAGATTGCCACCGAGCGCTCTTTAAAGAGCAATGTTACGTGTATCTCTAATATATTTTGGTTCCTGCCTGCTCGGCTTCAATGCGCCAAGTCTTTCCGTCTCTATAAATGCCAATTGGATCAGCAAGAGACGGTCCCTATATTCTAAGTTTAAGGCGAGTTGAACGCCTAGCGAATTAAACGCTTCTGAATTGTTTCTTGATAACAATTAACTTTATTTAATTTCTTATGCCCTATTTATACAAAAATATGCAGGTGTCTTAAACGCTATCGTAAGCATTAATTGATTAATTAGGGCGCCTGGCATCGTATTGCATTTCGTAATGCAATACCCAGCCAGTTAAAGTGCGACAAAATAATAATTTTATATTTTCCCACAGAATTATGCAGATTCAGCATAATTCTGTCTGCACTTCAAAATGGATGCATATGTCGATATGCGATCACACTACAATATAATATTATTAATATTGGTTGGTTAGAATTTTATAAAAATGGGTAATGTAGTGTATTAAGAAGCAGTAAGTTGCTAATATAATAATGAAAACGCAGTTGTTGTATTTAATAAATAGAACGTATCAATCTTGACGTCTCCGAGATTATAAATCATGGACATGTGAACGTATACCTTATTAAGGATTAATAATATTATATACATGGGGCGCTGTTTTATGATTACTACATAGAAATGCTTAGCTCCGGCTAATCGTCACTAGGTAATCGTTTTTATATAAGATGTGTTTTGTTTACAGATGTATGTTCTCGCTAGGAACATGATATATATTGAAAAAATGTATGTAGAAGTAAATCTATATCCTTTATTGTTGTAAAATAATGAGATAAACTAAATTTTGTTGAGTGAGATCATGGGATCTTATTTGGGACATGCGATTAATTAATAATGTTTTAATCGATAGGTCATATGTAATTATGAATGTGATTATTGTTCTGCTAATTAACTTACGCGAATCTTCCGACCTGGTAGTTTTTCTTCGTACGTATAACATATGAGGGAGGCAGCTGTTGTTCTGTAAGTGAATGTAACGGTAGGTTATCATTGATTAAATGGTGTAAGGGAATTTACTTAGCCGGGAATATTTTTAAGGCCACATGTAATGAAATAGACAGATTTCTGGCAATGCGGGGGTTAATAATACTTTTAAAATGCTAACTCTGTTAAAAGTTATTTAGATTGCGAAAAAGGTGCAAGGCTTGCAGAATGTTGGCATGTTTGCAATTATGTACTAAATCTATCCAGTAAAAATTCGGGTATCGTGGTGAAAATACAATTTTTTTATTATTGTGAGCGTTTGTTGCGTCACAATTTTTGATTAACAAGGAATTACCGTCACCACAACAGCAAAACGAAACATCACCGATATTGCAAATGTAAGGACTGAAAATTCTGCCGTTACAAGGTATTTTCTTATTTTGTTGCTATGTGCTGGGGTTAGCTAGCTATCTAAGCATTCAATAATTTGCTTGAAACCAAATACGTCTTACCCTTCACACTTTATGATACTCTGATTAATGGACGAACGATGTAATAATTATATAAAACTGTTATAATAATTATATGAAACCAAAAAGTTTACTAAGGAGCGAATTCTTAAACACTAAAGGAAACCTATAGTATATTTCAAAAGTATATTAGTAATCCTAATGATCCTAACGTAAGGCCTTAAGAGGGTAATGAGATGATTCCCTGAACTTGATCCTGCCTCTGGCTACACTGTTCGTCTTGCAGTCTAACGTCTCATTCCCACACTTTAGTCCTTTTATTCTCCGAGTCCCTGCCCTTAGCGGCTCCTCATGTTAGAGAGGGAGCGAAGAAATGCTCTTAACATTTTCGCGAAACCTATCTGTCATCATTCGCGGTACCCATCGACCGACAATCATATTCGAAACCATCTGGTATGTTTTCGAATGGTTTCTGGTTTCCCTTCGAGTTGTGTAAATAATTCTTACAAGCTAGCAAATGACTACAAATATATATTTATATATGAGAAAAATGTATATATATGAAAAGAGCAATCATTTATAAAAAGAGTATAGTAATGCAAATATGTGCAAGATGATTCAAGATAACGTAATATTATATATACATAATTATATACTTAAGCTACTATGATATAAAGTTGAGTAATAAGAAAATGCAATATGTATGTATTCATATACTTAAACTAATACGATATAAAATTAATAATAAAGCAATATCCTTAAGCTAATACGATATAAATTTAATAATAAAGCAATACAATATAAGATTGAATAATAATAAGAATAAGAAGAATACTATATATACGTAGAAAATGGATCAAAACCGTTGTGCGTGACCAAACCGATATTGAGACTTTGGTCCTCACACACGTCATTTGCTGCCGGGTGTAATGGTCGTGATGCAGCCCCGCATTATGGTCAGGCTGAATATATCATTAGGACCGCTGAAGCGGTTATGTACTCAGGCACATAGGGTGCGTTCTCGGTGAATTTCTTAAATTTGTGACATGAGGTTAGTTATTGTGTCTTTCTTAACCCCTGGGTTGTCGCGTAGCGATTTGTTGATTTCGTCTGATGGTTTCATGGCTGGCTTGGCTTCTACTTCATTCGAATTGATTGTGTGAGATACGTCATTTGTATACGTTGCGGTCTTTTCTCGGGTGTGTAGGATAAAACATACACCGATTTCGTTCACTGTTTGCACTCACTGTACCCGGTTTTTTTACGCTTCGGAATTAGCTTGTCGCAAAAGGTAGACGTTGTAAAATACACCTATAAAGTGTTCATCGGAGTTGATGTGCACATCTGGCGTGAGATAGATAATCTCTGATGAGTCAACGACTTCTGCTCGTGTTCGGCTATCCATTGAATTACTACAGCTTCTCTGGCTGAAGATTTGGACTCCTTTATTAGGGTGGAACTAGACCTTAGGGTTTGGCTAACCATTAGGCCTAGAAGGCGAGGGACACGGCCAATCCCCTAAGCCGTCAAGGCTTCTTCGACGTGGACATTATAGTAGTACGAGTAAAGGTGATGCCTAAGGTATTCATTACAACTTTCTTTCCGGATATGCCATCTTCTGGGATATTCTCGCTGGACACAACGTCCTGGAGGTCTGCCATATCGGGAGCAAAATCTGAAGTGGCTTTAGTGGCAAAGTCCGACGCGGTTTTCTCGTTAGGAGTAACATATAACAAAAATTTCTTGTGCGTCATAGGTGGCAACTATGATATGGGCGCAAAACGTTTCCTGAAGCTGACATGGTGAGCGGGTGGCGTATTTAATGCAGCAGGCTACACGACGGGTTAACGTTAGGATTATCTTTTCCCTCTGAGACAATGATCAGGAATTCCCTTTAGGTGCTGATGCTTACGGCTTTGATTGGAATGGATTTCTCTTTATTATTTTTGCTTCGTCGTTTATTAATGCTGGATATTCAGTTGATGGTGTAAGCAGGCATACCTGTGGAAGCGAAGCATGTTTGGATTTTAGCCCCAGCTTTGGATACAGCACACATTTGCGATTCGAAGTTCTTAAAGCGTAGTTTTATATATGTCGGGGTGAAACCCGCCTGCGGGTTTCTTTGCAGCGAAATTTTTCTTTTGAATGATTTGACTTTTTGAATTTTCGGCGATCGTGCACTTTGCTAATCTAGAAGGTGAATAGATGTTGAATTAGTATCGCACGTAATTTTCACCTTTGCGTCTCTTAGTCAATGGCTTATGTTTCATTTACACAGAAAATAAGAATATTTCTGTATAATGTCTGCTTCACATAATTTTCTTTTCAGAATATAAAATTTTCACGTAAATAACCACGTATAGCTTTATCCATCGACATGCACTTTCGCTATGCCGCAATATATACATCATAGGGCATTACTGTACACTGATATAATGGTCTTCTAGCTACTGTAAACACTCTCTTTTCACGTCGACTGTTCTCCAACGGTATCTGACAGAATGCGTTCTTTAAATCAATAGCTGAAATATAACGAGTATCTTGCAAGAGACTAGATAAACATCCTATATGCGGGAACGGATAAGCATTTTTTAGAGTTCGAGCCTTCATCTTGCGAGCGTCTAAACAAAGACGATTTTTAATGTCCTTTCGTACCAAAATCACTGATTAGCTGCAACTGCTACTGCTCTCTTCAATTACATCTATCGATAACATACGATCGAGATCAGCCTATACCAATTTTTGAATCGCTTGCAAAATAGGATTGTGTTTCTGTTTTCTAGGTAATTCCAAGACATTGCAAAAGTAAGAATTAGCTGAATGGCCTGGCTTAGACGCTACTGACCAACCAAAATCGATATCCAAAAATCAATACCGAACTAGAATTGTTGTATAAACCTGGAATTATTAACAACTTTATATCACGTACCTCTCCTTCCCATTCGATTAGTGACATAATTATACCATCTACAGATGTTTCTTTTCTGTTCGCTGTTTTGATTTCTTGGTGTTTTCACCAAGACGATCCTATGTTCTTCTAATAATTCTAATGCTCCTACTTCACAGCAACTACTATTATCTAATAATGCAATAGGTCTGTCAAGACCATCTCGTGTCACGATTGTGAACAATGCTCTCCTTCGAAAATGCTTTCATATTCTCCCTGGTTTTCTAAGTTTCAGTATCGTTTCTTCCTTTCTTTTTATATTTCCTGCTGATGATCTTTCTTTAATTTCTTCCTTGCAAAACTCACGGCGCTTCTGTTGATATTCTGGAATGGCCGAAGGTGCATTAGATGTTGAAGTATGTTCAGCAGACCTGTGTAGACACATCTTGCCAGAGTCCCAGGAAATCTCTGCTAGTTTGACATTTCCCGTTGACTGCAATTAGCAATAGTTCATGCTACCGCTGATAGCGATTTTCTTTTAGTGCTTCTGTAGGGTGTGTAAGGAAGTAGTTGCCAGACATACCGCAAACAAAATATAAGCCTACGAGGAATGGTGAGGACAAAAAATATCTATTTGATGTTAAACTAGGTGTGATTATAACTGCGATTAGTGTTCATTATAGACTGATTAGGTGATTCTTACTTACAGTTTTCATTGATCATATTTGAATTCGACTTAGTATCACATTAAGCGTTGTATTGCTCAATAGCTTCTATGGTATCATGACTATTGGAATTGCTGTTCTTTTCAGACCATTCAACTTCACAGATTTTCCTGGATTTTTTCTCTATTTTCTTTATAGTAGATTTTCTGCCCTTTTTACTTTCAGATTTTCATTTCGAGATTTTATCGACTTTCACAGCGAAAATGAGACTTCCTAGACTTAACACTTGACTTAATAATCTTGATCAATTCTTGTTCCGGCATTTCTCTTTTCATTTTAAATGTCAAGTCATGAATTCCTGCGTTGTTGTTTACGCGCCATGCTTTCCTTGATCAATCATAGTAAAAGTCGATTGTTTTATATTGTTCCAATAACTCCCTATTGAGTGAGAAATAGTCAAAAGTTGAATCACTTTCATTGTTTTTTAACATCTGCCAATACCATTTGTTCGCATGGCCCGTTATATAAAAATTTTAAGTAAAACAATATATATATATATTGTATATATATATTGTATATATATATATTGTATATATATATTGTATATATATATGTTGTATATATATATTGTATATATATATGTTGTATATATATATTGTATATATACATTCAATTGCTTTAAAACAATATATATATGTATATGTTATTTGTTAAATGTGCGTTGGTTAATTTGCTCATTGATGTTTTATTTATTCCTTTTTCTTTTTTTGTTCTACTTACATGTTCTTGTTTGTAACATGAATATATCATTACTTGTTTGTCTTAATAATTCCTAAGTTTATTATTTTATCGCCAATTTATTAACTTTAGAAGCATCGATTTTGACAAACTTAGGTTGAGCTGATTGCTCAAAATATTGTTACCACAATGGTGTTCGCCATAACTTTACTACTTTTTATTTTCCGTAAACTAATGCGAGCGAAAGGGTAAATCATTCTGTTCTAGCAGCCATTAGAACATATGTAAGATCCTTTCAATGAAATTGGGACGAAAAACTTTTCCTTATTATGCCTTGGGGAACGCAATTCATACAAGCGTAGGTTTTGCGCCTTATTATGGTTGCACAAACAATTGTTACTAATCACACATGCTTTTACATATTCTTCATCTTATAAAGGACACCTCCTTCTGCTTAAAAACTGACACGAAGTTAGAATTGATTAGAGAAAAAGCTGGCAACTATATTAGAAAAGCCTATACTCGATATGTTACCACTTATAATTCGCGTATAAGTCGCTTTGTGAATCACAATAGAAAGTTAGTCACCAATTTGAGGAAGCTAAAGTTGTACGTAGGAATGGGTTCTATTATTATAAGCTTAAAAACCCCAATCGTAAAAGACTGCTTATCTTCCACGCGTAAGCCTTGGGTGCTTGATTAAATCCACGCTATTTCTTACATTCTAACGATATCTGTTTTAAACAAACATATAGTAAAAGAAATGACTGCCACAGAGCCAGCTAAAGCAGCTTTGTCAGGTTAATGATGTATCCCCTTCTCTGAACAATCGCTTCCAGCTGTTGATACTCTCCTGTTTTGTCACACCTGTATCTAACACTTGATTTTTTTTTTTTTGTATTACTTTTATTACAAATGGAACCCTGTAGTAGGTTGTTAAAATCAATAATGACCTCTAGTGATCGTATGGAAGAAAGTTCGTATGACCGAAATAATGGAATGCAGGTGAAAGAAAACAAAGAGAAGAGGAAAAAGAAGAAGAACTGGCATGGAAAGAACAGGAGTTAAGTAGAATATGGCGAATAAATTGTGATATACGAAAGATTGTATTGAATGGATTAAACTAAATGATGCTTTTGGAACTTTAAGTTCTAAGCAATATGCAAAGGAGATTGTTTGGATGATGCACAAAGAGAAATTCAAGTAGGGCCCTTCCATCATATTAATTTACAAACTTCTTTTTATGTAATAATTATCAAATAATAATTTAACGTGTGTCCTAAAGTAAGCTGACTGTAAGTGTTGCACCATATTAGTGTGCAGTCTGGCATGAGAGCTAGAAGCGTTAATAGCGGACAGAGTATGACGCAGAAGATAAACGCACGTACGAAAGTTGAAGGGTAAACTTTCCAATAAACAGATAATAGAAGTGAAGCGAATAACCCTTATCACCGAAAGATCAGATGTGTATTCATTTTGCCAAAAAGTGTGTAACGCCCAGAAAGAAGTTTCAGTAGCCCTACAAAGCCTTTATATATTCTTGATCACCATTAAATTCTGAATCGATTCAGGTATGTGTCTGTGCAAAGTCGACTTCAAGTTTGGCAGAAATATAGAAAGTTTATGCACTCAGGTTGGTATTGAAAAAGGGCCCAATCGGTCGAAGAACACGCCTACATTATCACGTAAACAGAGAAATCGTCTGTTTTTCGAAACGAATAAAAAAACTTGTTTTACTCATTATTCATAAACTACAGCGGATAAATCTACCAGAAATTAAATGTATATTCTATGGGCGATGATCTAGTACATACTCAAATTAAAAACTTGGCCACGCCTGCCCAATACTATAGTGTCTATAGTCTAGTTTAGTCTAAATGCTATAAATTATTCAAAAATCAACACTTCGAGTAAATTGTACATAGTGCACTAGCATTTAGATGTTGTGATTCTTTTTTTTTCCAATTTTACACGAGGTACACTGCTTGCCATAACGGCCCCTAAGCTGACGATGCCTTGTGACAATAGCTTCGGTACTGTCAACTGTTAATATTTTTCAAGAATAATTTTATTTTTAATATTTAAATATATGCTTAGTAACGCCCACGAATGTTGTTATCTATTACCTTTGTTCCGAAACGAAATAAAATGTAAAAGAAGGCAAAGTCTTGCGCTGTTACAGCCCTTTAAAACAATACCACCAGTTTGATTTAATCTGTTATTTCTGGAATCATGAAAATGTTCCAACGGATATAAATGAGTTTGAAACCAGATTACTGGTAAAACCTAACAGAAAAATTCTTTGCTCACCCAATTTATTTAATATTTATTTATATATTTAGTAATAAGACTCAATTAAAAATTAATGTACGGCTTAAAATAATATATAATAATATATATCTTGTCCAGCAGTTTAAGTGAAAGGTCTCTATTAGGAGTGATATTTTATAACATTAAAAAAAAAAAAACAACTTAATGTATCCAAGTAGGTTGCGTATTTTGAAGTTTAGACATTGCAATTATGTTCTGAACAAAAGATCGCTGAAATTTCCACCACGGCTTGAATACACTGAGGCACATCAGTCGTTATTTTCTGTGTCTTTTAACGTCGATGGCAACCGCTAGATAGATCTATGTTACATGAATTTCTGCGGCCAGAACGTGAGGTCATAATCACCACAGTTGATGCTACACTAGATTTGCTGAGGGAGAAGGGTGTCGACCGCGTCATCGCAAGCCGTGGATGAATTGGCCGTAGTGGCCATGGATTTTTTTTTAGGAGCAATGTCAAGCACCAGGTTAACGTTGACAAACCATAAAGTTTTAACATTAGACGAACATCCGTCAGAATAGCTCAGACTCAACGCAACTAATGTTGGGCTTTGTATCATCTGATTTGTTACCAATGGGAACATAATGAACACTATCTAGCTGGGATTGGAGCAATTGGTCTCATTACAGGTTTGGTATGTGAGAGGTTCAAAAGGTTCACTGTTATAGGTAAGGAGAGAGACAGAGAGGGAACAGTAGGGGCGGAAACAGATTATGTGAATCCAGTTGAGAACAACAACCAGCTTCAAAATAGCCTATTATAAAAATAATTAATCTGACCTCTAGTTTTGTACGTACGAGCAAGGAAGGTAAGTTTTATCCTAAATATCGCTTCATGAGTTTAATAAACGTTACTGTTTGCTGTGAACTTATTCTAGACTACAAGGATAGTCTCAATGTAGGAATGAGAGCTTTTAGAGATATCCTTGTGTAAGCTGCGGTTACGCAATTGCGCTACACTTATTTACGTTAACGGTGCTCATTGATGTGTTTGTAGTTTTAATCGTGACACATGACGAATAAATTACTCTTTAATTACGTTCCTTTACATGTGTCCTTCACATCCGGTGCTTACTAATTTTATATCGCCATTTTAACTTTTTCCCTAAATAACTACATACGCGGATTTGTGCTTCAGTAAAATATTCCACACGAAATCATACATACAGTTCTATTAGTCTGTAAGGTTACGTCATCATCTGCTGGTGTTATTTATATTTTATTAACCTGGCTAGTCCAGTTGACGTGTTACGGCAAAAAATGTTAAAGGATTCGATAAGTGAATATGACATTGCATTGCTATGCATCTTTTTGCCGCTAACCTTTTGGTATGTTTGTCTGTTTTACTTTATCGACCGTTATCTTTTCTTCATCCGTCCTAGGCCCGTTAGTCCTTGCCAAGCCAGCTATTACTTTTTTACTACATACATGCTCACAGACACACACTCTCTACACTTCCGTCACAAAATCACCGCTTCTGCCTGTTTAATACATCGTAGTCCTTTTTCCTCTTTTATTTAAAGGAACCCTTACAGTGTTGATGGCGCATGCATTACACTACCTATTATATGTTGACTTCCTTCATTGGCATCTTTCTTCATTATTTGGCCATCATCAAAGAAGTTTCATCCAATGGGGCACATCGTCCCCCTGTACTACCATTTCCACATCCCATTATGTCAAGTCAATACATTTTACGTAAACTACGATTGTCATAGACCAAATCAGTTACACCCCTGTATTATGCAGACAACTTTGAACCTTTTCTCTTTTTTTTTGTAATCCCTCTCTTTTATTTTAAATAATATACTAAGAAATTACAAAAGAGGAAGGCAAGTTAGCGGTGTTTCGTTATTTTCATCATTTATTGCTCTTTCACAAAGAACAATGGCAAAAACAGGCCAAGGGAAACCCCCCACCTATACATGCGAACGTTATAGCTCATTTTACTAAACGTACATTATGAATACACATCCATCGTTTTTGTTGCTGGGCACACGCTCATACATACACAACTATTATTTTATATAGGTGCATCCATACAAACTTTTCTATTGTTAATTGGTATATGATGTGACGTCTACATATTTGAGTGGGAAAAATTGTCAGGCTGTTTCTGTCACCATAATCGTTAAAAGGGAATGGTCAGTTCAATTATGATAGCGGATCATCGCTAATCGAATAATTATTTTTACATCTCTTTCCTTTGCTGTCGCTAAACAAATTTTAAACAAGAAAAGCTAGAGAAAGAAATATAAAAAGAGGCAGACGGGCCGAAATCGGTTTATGTTGCAATAAAGTTGTTATTCAAATCATATAATTTCCATGTGGTGATATCTTATTTTATCGCCACGCAAGGATGTCTTATTTTGGAGTGGTACCTTTCTGCTCGGCTTCAGGCCGCCAAGTCAATCTGCTTCTTATAATGCCAATCAGATCGGCAGGAAGCAGTCCCTAGTCAGTAGGCGGATGGAACGCCTTTTGGTTTAAGCTTGTAAAACGCTACTTTGAATTGTTGATAACAATTGAATTTTTATTGAAAGACATGTACTATTCATACTTAATTCTAAAGGTGATTTTATGCTAACGCAATCGTAATTATTTTAATTAGGGCGCCAAGCATCGTATTGCATTTCATAATGCAATACTAAGCCAGTTGAAGTGCAACATAATTTTTGTTTTTCTTTTTGCTTAAGAATTATGCAAATTCAGCATAATTCTGTCTGCACTTCAAAGTGGATGCATATACCGATATGCGATCACACTACAATGTACTACAAAGTAAACGAGAGTGAGTCTGTGCACAGCTCCTCGAACGATTTTGCTAGTCGGAAGCAAACTTTGCCGAAGAAGCACGTGTCTGTGTGTGAAAGTCATTTAAAAGGTTCCGCTGAAATTTCTAAACAAAGAAAAAATAATAAATTTACAAAACACTTTGTAAATTAAGTCAGTGAATCTCAATCATCTCTCTGACCTTTTAATTATAAAAGGTGTAAGACATCAATGACGTTAAATAAGTGCAAAGCAAGACCAATATTCAAGGGATTTTCTCTTCCAGCAAATTTCTTCGACCCTCCTATGAAAAGAACAATTGTAGATAGAGATGGAAAAAAAAATGGTGAAATAGAAGACGACGAAACGGACTAAAAGGGTAATTATGTGTTTAGAATAAAGAAATTGTGCAGAAAAATGATTAAATTCATTATTATTTATTAGTTAAGTTAAACAGTGCATATGCGACAAAGAAGATATGAATTAATGACGGCGAAGATCAACGAAGATAAAAAAAAAAAATAAACTTGTAACAAAGAATAAGCCGAAACAAGCGTGACAATCTTGATAGGAAAGCAAAGAAATTATGCAAACAAACACACATGCTCGCTCAGAAATATGTATGTTGTAAAGGGTGAAATTAGAATAACAACATATGTTCTAAAAACAAAAAGCGACACGCAATTCCGTTATGCGTCGCTCATGAACTCTTAAAATAAAGTTGATCGTATGTATTTGAATTTAGTGGAACATGCAGCTTGTGTTGTGCTGTGCATTAACGCGAGCTTTTGGCAAACTTTTAAAATTTATGCATGCGCTGTTTTTGACAAGAAAAACGCAACACACACACTGTCGTATTTATAAAAACAAAATGAAATCGTAGGGTGTTGTATCTTGTGCAAAATAACCAGAATTAATAAAAAATTAAATAAAATTAAAAGTTAAACTAGACTAAGTAAATTGCAAAATGGAAAAAGTATTATATTTTGTTTTTTATCATAACTTACTATATTTTGCTGCTATATTACAAAATGAATGCTGTACTTTATTTTTGCTTTATTGTAAAACAAAAATTATGGTTAAATAATTTTTCGAATTATCGGAAAGATGAAAGACATTTCGGCTGGCGTTATTTCCCGATGATCTTGTTGCTTTGCGTAGCGACTCGTCATGAATTTTCACGGGATTATGTAAGATAATGACGGCCTTTACCACTGCTGCAGCGTTGCCGGCATTCATGTGGATGGAGCGGAACAGCCGCCTCTTGCCAGTACAACGAAGGCATTTTCGATTGTCCTTCTTCTGCGGAATAACCTTTTATTCAATGTTTACTTGTATTGTGCTAATAGAATCCCAGAACTTCATTACGTTATCGCGTAGAGGAAATGCTATGTCACTCATAAAATAGCACGGAAACTTGATATTAGTGGCTGTGATGAGTTTAGCTTCAGGCAGCTCTGGTCGATTTTGGTCTAAGCGTCCCACAAATTCCGAATTAGAGGGAATGTTGCTGTAGTTCATGTAGCACACTATCAGCAGAACTATTGACCACGTGCCCGAAAGACTGAATATGTCATAAAATGGTGATTATGTTTTAGCGTAGCAACGGCTTACCTGTTAAGTTATAATATTCTGAACCAGAATTAGAAGGACACTCGATATTAATATGGTTCCCATCTACAGAACCTATGCAGTGTGGAAGATTCCAGAGTTTTCGAAATCAACCACAAAGCGCTCTTACTCTAACTTGTTTTACAAAGAAAAATAAAACTGAGCAAAAAGATTCCAAAGACACGACAAATATCTGGCACTTCCTCCGTCTTCTGTTTGCAACAAATATCTGTTTTTTATGTTTTGCTGAAAAAAATTTTATTTCAAGGAAATTTTTCAATCTAATAATTTTATACCTCTTCATGTGCATTTACGTAAGCCAACGCTAAGAATATGGTGTTGCTTAGCAATGCACGTAAACTGCATGTTCAACTGCGGTTCGTTGGTATCAGTAACGAATAACGCACGCATTGTTTTCGCTCTGTGCACATATGTA
Organism: Glossina pallidipes; assembly: GCA_000688715.1. Classification (NCBI taxonomy): domain Eukaryota; kingdom Metazoa; phylum Arthropoda; class Insecta; order Diptera; family Glossinidae; genus Glossina; species Glossina pallidipes. The sequence continues at coordinate 846,762 of KK499828.1, forward strand.
TATATATTTAACATTTCAGCACTTTAAATTTGAATTACTCATATTCTTAAATAGAGAAAAATAACAACAACAACAAAAAAGTGTAGTAGTGATTTCGCAAAGCCAACAAACTAAATGCTAAGGTGAGAAACTTAACGAATATAATGATAAAAAAAAATGAATCGTGTGAAACAGACAAAATAGTTAAATATAATGCGAGTTCTTGAAGTGTACATAAGGAAAAGAAAGCTCATTGAGAAAGAAACCTCCATTAATATCCTATCTGCAATGCTATCATCAAAAATGTCTAGAACCCAGATCATTGTTGGCATTGTAGCATACTCATTGTCTCCAAATAGCTAAGTATTATTATCTTCGATATACGGGAATTGGAAGTTTAATCTGCCAATCCTGCTGAAATGATTAGTGCCACGGATAGAGTGGTTGCAGGTAGATGCACGACCCGAGGATGGACTACGACATAAAGCACGGACGCACGTACTAATTATTAGACAGACACATTACAGGTGTAGGAAGGCGAATTTTTTGAATCCTTACAAAATGTTGATACTGAGAAATTTCACATCGCTTGTCATGATATATTTACCCATCTCATCTTGATGAGAAAGCAACTACAAAAATACGTCCCCACCGTGTTACATAAACACCATATTTTCTAAGACCTATCCCAGAGCCCAAGGGCATCTCAAAAGTGAAATACATGATAAGGCAACAAAACTATTAACCCCTAACCATCAATTATTGACAAAAAGAAAAAACGAGGCGGAAAGAAGGTATAGCTCGCAAAAAATCTAAAGAGCTGCATAAAAACCATCGCCCAAGGATCCCATAAACTGCTTTTCTACACTCAGCTAAGAAAATTCACACAAAACAGAAAAAGGAAAACAAATAAGTCAAAGAACAGATGATAGCAAATAATAAGGCATCCAAAAACCAAATAGCCTCAATCCCAATAACTAAAGATGTCCTCCTATATTTTATTTTATTAATAATCTATTTTATCTAAGTTATGAGATTCATGCTATTATAAAGCGTATGTCGAACAATCTCAAGGGATGCGCTAGCAATCTCATAAATGCATAATTTATATGTACTAATCACCACTATGTTATTTATTATTACCCTAATAGAATAATTGTCGACAGAAATAAATGCCGTTTATGCAAATTATAAAGAGAAAGCTACCAAAAAATAAACAAAGGCTACCCTCCAAGAAAAATTAAAGCTTCGTTTGTTGCAAGGAAAATATACCGATCTTAGCAAAGATCCGAAGACTAACAAGTACGCGAATTATACCCGAATTGATCAAATCTTTTATACCCATCACCGTTATCCTAAAAAAGATAAAAAAAGTAAAGGAAGTAAATTTTCATGGTCTATAATATGGAGGAAGCGCGGTTGCTTCTTCTATTTTCAAAACAAAAGTTTTTTTTTCATAGATGTGCCGGCGTCGTAGGTGTGTCCTTGGAAAGGCTTATTTATTTATTTTTTTATTTACCTACACATGGAACTCAGCGAAAATAAATGAACAGCCGAATTCAATTGACTTTTGGAAGTAAATCCTATACTAATTATTACTAAAAACTAGTATAAAGTATATAAGGAGAAATGAAGAAAAAATAAATAAATTCATGTATAAACAAACAAGAAAGAAAAAAAGCATGTACACAATTAACACACTGGAACACTCAAATCTAAGTTGCAAGTGAACCCCTAAACCGTTGCAAACGTGGAAAAGCTTAACAACCGATAACAGCAAAACAGATGTTAACATTCGAAGTTATTTTAAATACGACATTGGAAAATCGAGCGAATTAAGTATAATTGTTTTCATGAACTTTAAAGAGTCCGATATTGAGATTAATTGATAGGTTTTTGGAAACGACTCTGAACGGATTAAACACTATACATTAACTAAGGTTAATGAAGATAAAAGTTCCTAGAGAAACGATTAGAGACATTAAAATATATCTCGCCAAATAATGTGGACGAATCGATAGTACCATTTATTAACTTAATTAAGAAGGAAACAGGAAGAATAAATGTACGTTTTTCAAGTGATGGTAAGGCTAACAAAAGCAATCTGTAGGATCTCAACGCAGATTCTTAACGGAAGACACGAAGAATTACTTCTGAACGGATTCAATTGATCCTACGTAACATCTATATGGAGGATACCACAAAACAGAGTCATACCCAAATATTGGTCGAACTAAGCTCATGTGTAGCCTTTTTGTAATGTAAGGATCATTAAACTCTTTGCACTACCAAAAGTGCAAAATCTCTATGTACCGTTGCGTTTCTGCACAAGGGTTATAGAGAAGTGACAAGTGCTATTGGAAGACTCATTATACCCTTTAGCTAACAATTTGTTGATATCCGCCTTGATGGTAGACTGCATCACGAGGTTCCACGACTGGTATCTAATTTTTATTGGGCGCTCATCTTTCAGCACTCGTAGTAACACCATGAATATTTTGAATTTCGGCAACTCCTTCTCAAGGAATTCCTCTATAATTCTTTGATCACTGCAACCTCTTTCGCCGTTCGGATATTTCATATTTTGCTTATTACAATTTTCAGTTAACAAATCCTGGTTTGTGGTCTAGGAGTCTTCACTCTTCTTTTCAGCAATTGTTCTTGGTTATACGTTATTGTGTACAAGTTTCACATGTTGTAGATAGACCAGAAATTGTAACTATAAAAGCTTTCAAAAAGGTTAATCCTAGCATTACATCGTCCGATGGGTTTGGCATTACTAGAGTAATAATTGTTTCGGTTTGATGACTAATTTGTACTTGATATTGTGGGTCTGGTTGCACTTGGATTGCTGATCTATTGGCTAGAGTAACCTGTATTTCGGTGGATTGTTCCTTGAATAATTAATTAAGTGATTCTCTAAATTGTCGGCCCATAAAACATGTAGTGGCGCATGTGTCGATTGTTGCAGTATTTATTTTTTCTCCTATAGCGAGGATAATTGTGAGTTTATAATCTTTACAAGTCAATGCTGCGCATTGGATGGAGGGATTGGACGCAATTCGGAACACGTTGCCCTTCTATTCAATCGGGTTCCGTGGAAATTTTCTGCCTGGGGATTACGTTTCTGTTCTCTTGTAGCTCTTCTTCTACCATAATTTCCATGACATCGACTGCCATTTCCCCGAACATTACTTGGACGAATTAAAGTCTTATTGTCTAATATACCACATGTAATAAAGGAGCGCGTTTTGGAAAATCCGTTCCAATTTTTGCTTTTCATCCATTCTACTGTGTTGCAGTAGTTACTGCAAGAGTCGGGCGTAATCTTTAAAAATTTGTTGGACCCGTTGGGTTCGAAGCCCTATTTCATTTTTTAATCTTTCTAGATACCGCGGCGAGAGGAAGAATCTTAGACAATCTGTTTTAAAGGTTTCTCAAGACGTTTGTCTTTTAGTATTACGGGCATCGTGCTAATCCTTCAGAATTAATTCTGAATGACTCCGTTAGTTCTTCAATTCCTTAAATGAACGTGAAATGATATTCTCCTCCATCGTATTTCATGTTCCGTTTGCGTACTGTTTCCATGATAGTGCGCTTCTCACTGATAGAGAGAATAGCTTCTTCAGGATTTATTACTTTTAATGATGGTGACGATTTCATATTCCTGCTATTGCTTCACCCAGATTAATTGGGGGTCCAGTGACTCATATTTGGCTTGCAGTTCCGGGGGACGACCAGTTACGTCAGAATTTATGATATGTAATTCTGACATGGATCTCGGATTTGTACGTTCACTTGCTCCACCTGGATTAATTGGGGATTTTGGTAACTCACGTTCGAGTTGTAACTCCAGGAGTCGGCCTATTTCTTCAGTTGAATGTTCTGTGGTGATGAATTGGGAAAGCCTTTTCCTTAAGTCCTTTACAAGAACTGTAGTTTCCTGATAAAATTGGGTGAGCTACGTAATTAAATCTTCTTTACGGAGCGCGTAATCTTTCCTAGCATTTTATTAATTTTGCTGTCTCCTGCATAGAAAGAGAATAATTAACAGTAGACAATAACTATATTTGATACTAATTGCACGCAATAAATGTCTCGAGAAAATGTTTTTCGAAGTTTGTAACCAGAAATGTTATTATTTTCCAAAGGGGACTTATTAGTGGATAAAACTATATGAATTAGCGTCGGTTTCAATACGATTTTAAAGACCTACTGGGTAATAATATGATAAGTTAGTGAAATTCTCTTCGACGATGAGTTTTCCTTTAAAATTGGCCGGAGTTAAATTAATCATATCACTTTCTTTTTGATAAGAAAAGCGGTAGGTGTCAACAATGATTTTGGTTATTCATAATAGTCATTTACATTCGCGGTAAAGAAAATAAGAATTGGTTGGAGCCTGCTTGCGGAAATCGTTTAGACTTGTAATCTGTTTTACCAACGCAATTATAATTTACGAAATGGGCTATAGCGGTTTCCTTTTGAGTTTTGATTAATGAGATTATCTCATCTATAGTAAGGTTTACACCTTTGTAGTACCATTCCTGTATAAAACGTACTTTTTTAGACATATACCGCAGAGAACGGTAGTTTTGTGTGTATGACGGTACAGAACAGTTGCTGAAACGCAAATTCCTCTTTTGTGGCGAAGTATTTTTTTTCGCCCAGAAATACTATACCAGTATTTAGTTAAACAATCATTCCGCTTTGATTCATGTGCAAAAGTTAACTCAGAGTAAGATTCTTCTCTTGCGTTTCGGCAATCGCCGCTATGTGTATAAATCCTAATTTTATGCATATGTGTATAGATTTGTTAGTGACAGTGGTATTCCACATCGGTATTTCAATAAAATAAATTTTCTTTTTGGTAAGAGATCTTTGCTAATTTTTCGGGGAATAATTCTCACGATGTTGTAAATCTTAAAGTCTCTTTTATTTTATAATTATCTCTCTTATACTGATGCAGCAATGCCTGCGTAAGAGCCTGCTCAGGAATTTTGAAACTTTTTCCTTAATTTTTAAATTTTTCTCAGTGATAATTCTCATTTAAGAAAAAGCCGGTACTTAATAACATTGATTTATGTTTACTGTAGCAAGAACGCATGGCTAAGAGTCTGCTCGACAGTATGAACTTCTCTTAACATAAATAAATATAAATATAACTACCATTTTAATATAATTTATATGATGTACATTGTGAGTAGAAGTAACAAATATACTATGAAAGGCAAAGTGACGTGATTCCGATTTTGCACATCACAAAGACAGAAAAAAACTCGATGACTCATAAAGCTTTGAGATAAGTTGAAACTGCGGGTTAAGACTTATCGTGCTCGTCCATAAGGCTGGAGTGGTCATACTGCATTGAAGAATCATCATTTTTTAAAAAAGAGTTTCCTTCGGAAAAACGCTGTTTATCATCTCAAAGTTCGAGATTTCTTGCTTATTAACAATATTCGACAGTAGTAATGCATCTTCATAAACATCGGTGTCTGGTGTGTATTAAAATAGATCCTGGATTAGATAGAACCACAAATTCCATCACATCATTTTAAGGTGTGTGACGTAAAGTAAATCTTCATCAAGGCATCTTTTAATATAGTTCTGTTGGATTTAACAACACATGCGGTTCTACTTTATTAATGAAACCTATGCGTTGATATTTTTCGGTAAAATATCGATTACGTTATCCAGTTATCCAGTGAGGCGGGCTAACCCGAAATAATGATGTCAGGTCGGTAAAGGCGTTTTGTGATGATACTGTTAGCTAGTTCGATCGACGAATATTTCTTAAATGAGTCCACGTCATTTTTAGAGACTGTGTCCTACATATGTGACATGCAGGCGTTTTTATTTTCGTCTGGCGTTGTTCTAAGTTGTGAGTCAACAGGCACTCAATGTGCTTTAAACTTAACGTCAAAGTTATCAGTGATGTGGTTGATGACAGATAGTAGTTGATCAAGCAGTACCACTTTCTTTGGGCACTCCAAACAACTATTACAAGTGAAATATCATGATTAGTAACCTTCGCACACTCAATATGAGAGGTATTTTGACGTTTTACGCAGATGTCTGACGGCTGCGATTTTTTGAAACGTTTCTTGCAAAAATTGCATACCACATTAGCTAATGGAGACACTCTATTATCTTATACACGACAAACAAATTTCATTGATATAAGTAGACTAGATTAATACTATCAAAATAAATAGCAAATGTGGTACAGTGTATCTACCCGGAACAGTTATTTTATTGAGAGGTCTATAGTCACCGCATAAATGTCATTCGTTGCTAGAATTTGGAACAAGGTGCAAATGGTTTGCCCAACTGCTCTTCGACGGACGACATATACCTAATTGTATCATTTTGCAAGTAAGAAAGTGTTATTCGGCTGGAGGCGTATCTCGCATAACCACTACCATTAAAAACTTTTGCACTCCATACCTTTATATATGGTCATAAAACAGTGACTGGGTTAAAATTTGTCTTTCACATTTTACTTCACTAAACCGTATTGCCAAGAAAAATTAAACTACCACCATCGTGACGGACACCATAATATACTTAGAGTGAACATACTTAGCTATTCGCATTCTACTCTCTAAACTTTTACTTTCTCATATGGACACTAATTTTTACAAACATTTATCCACCATATAGTGACGTCCATCACAATCAATTTAGAATTCGCACGCTTACCTTATCATCTTCTAGTTTCCCAGGGCATTTTAATTTGATACCCATATGGCTTGTATTATTAAGAAAAAATTAATCCATCAAATCGTAGTGTCCGCCATATTTACTTTAGAATTAACACATCTTTAGGCAGATGATGTATTTCCATTTGATGAATGTACAAAATACTTTTAAACATTTTTCTTGTTTATCTTATTGTTAATAAGCATAAAACCTAAAAAAGGGAAAAAAGAATATTTAATCGCTTGCAACTGTGCGTGGGCTCGGCCGATTTTTTCCATTTTCTCAAACCATTGGTGGAGCATTTTGTAAAGTAAGATTAGAAAATTTTATTGTTCTATCTTTTATAACTTTTGAGTTATGCAAGAAAAGGAACTAATTTTTGTTTAAAAGAACGGACTAACGTTCAGTTTACGCAAAACTGCGGGCTTGTGTTCCAACCAATTTGGTATATTTTTGCACCTGCGTTGAAAGACGTCCAATGTTTTTGCGAACAGAAGAGTGTCAACACAAACCACACAGAGACCACACACGCAGCCGAACAGACATAGTTTAATCAATTTAGAATATGCACACTTTATAGGATCTCCGAAACTTCCTTCTGAGTGTTGCAAACATTGTCACAAAGGAAGTTTATTCCCTATCCTTCAATGGTGGGTATAATCAAATTCACTTTGCACAATTTTAAGTTTCTCAGGAGGTAATCTGCGCGGCTTACAATGATCAAGTAGTCCCTTCGTTTCAATGTAATAAATCTCTAAATATTTAACCTCGGGCAAAATGCATGATGGTTGCGTAATGTCCTTGAATTTCGATAACGGAGAATGAAATTATGAATACTCAGGAAGTGCGCAACTTTTAACAGAGAAAATATCGTTCTCGATGGACATGAAAAAAGGCGTGCTTAACTTTGTTGTGGAACATCTGCAACCATAATCTTCCATATAAATTATCGTCTTAAATTACTTGTTCTCCATAAAAATTAATAATTAAGTTATCTGCGGTTTAAAGTTGGGATTTTTTTTGTTTAGAACTTTTCTGATGGATAAATGAAGGAGGTGCCGAGACATTAGCTCTTGTATCTTTGGAAAAGAATTGTTTCATACCAAAGGCGAAGTATTTTAAATTTTTCTTCGCGAATCGCCTTGGATGAAAGCTTTACTTGTTTACCTTTGATATTTGCATGATGCTTGGCAGTGTTAGCCTTCACACCAAACTTCAAATGATGCCAACACAATCGTCCAGGTGACGTAGATAGTGGTCTTTTATTCCGACTGCGGACTCTGTTTTGATTTCGTATACAGTCTTGGAACTTAATTCCATCGACACTACTACGATATTACATAGCATTTCATTTGAATTCGCCGAGATGACTGTGCTTACTGAAAGACAATCTAGCTGGTCATTAATCCTGTGGACCATAATCGAAAGTGTTCTATTTGATATCTAAGCTTACTGACAAAATGGTTTCAATCGTTGACAGTAAGCGTTGAAACCATAAGGATTTCAGCAGATTATTTGATACTTTTCCGGAAATGATTGAAGCATTTCACGTACAAATGTTAAAGGTACTTTATCACCAAGATGAACATTTTCTAACAATTTTTGCAGACTTTTTTCTTCGGGGTCATGAAATTCTTAATAATTCTTTTTAATAATTCTTTTTTTAGAGCTTCCTATAAATTTTGATTTGCTCGATTCTCAATTATGTGATTTAGTGTGTTGAGGACATCGCTTTCGCAGAATCGACTACGGTATAATGTTGGTGGGTATGTAAATTAATTCAAGTTGTACAATTTTCACTCTCCAAGTGAACCAAAGTGGGCATTAGTCTTTCAGAAAGTATTTTCACAGCAACACTTAAAGTGTCGTTTGATATGTTCTTTGAAATGTTGACATGCTGTGGCCATAGATCACTTATTTCTCCTCATTCTGTCATTTTTGATAATAATAAATAAGTGCACTAATAAGAACAAAATATTAATTGCAAAATTCGCCAAATCCATATCGGCATATATGTCCCAAAAAAATAAGTAGCTATCCCCGCTTTGTGAGAGAAACGCGTTTGGGGACGGTGTCTTTGAACAATGAACGTTTATTTAAAATAAAAATGATTACAAGTAGTGAATGTAGAAACCCTACAAGGGGAGGAACATGGATAACGTGTGATCGAATTTGTGAAGGAAACCAAAGTGGTCTAGCAGGAATCAATGATGTTTGAACATTGCATACTCAAAACATATGTTAAAATTCATATTCATTCTGCATTCAAAACGTCGATTTCGCTATCAAAGAAGTTCAAGAATGATTCACCTTAAATTCAGTCACACTAGAAAATGAAGAGAGCGAATCGGCGGTGAAAGAAACGAAACTTAATAAATCTACTGCTTGTTACAATTAGGGCAAGACGTTCAATAAGTTGCTACATGTGCAGAAGACCATTGAAAGAGGTATGCAAGAAGTAAAAAGCCTAAAGGAAGTTAGAAAAAGTTGTCTTCAGCAAAACAAGCACGTCATAAAAACTCTTACGAAAGTTGAAGTTATTATACTCACAAGAAGGTTGAAGTTATTCATATCGATGTTTCTAAAACATGGAAGAACTTAAATGAACAAAGAGTATCACCAAAATATCATTTGAAAAAATAGCGAAGCGTAGTGTCTAAAATCTTTGTAAAAAATTGTTATGGTTCATTCTCACCTTGTCGTACTATATCAGATTCAGCATCTCAACTGAATTTTATCGCAACTCATGTAAAAAGTCAACTTTAATTAAGAACAAAGAAATCATCGGTTACCATTTCCGCATTGACGATAGTACTTTCGTTGCAGATATATTCGTCGATATCTCCTTACAATTGAAACATGGTGATTAATAAACTTCGGTATCAGCTGTCCTCGTCCTATCTATAACAGACTATCAGTCTAGAATCAGCTTTAAAGCAAACAGCTGCAATATGCCGGAAAATGTGCGGCCAGTATATCCCTTATTTCACAAACAAGGCCGCATAAACGTTTCGTTTAGCTCTGGTCAATTCTTCGATTTGATGTGGATTGGTCAAATTCGCTTGACCGAAAATTAACCTACTTTTCACAAAACCCCGAGTTGGATGGGTGGTCTCTGGCGGTGTATTTGCTACTTCAAATTCGCGGTCATTAGCAACAAGCGTTCAACCGTTTGAGCACAAAGAAGTAGAGCGGCTTAGTCTATAATAACACTCCTGTCTATCTAACTGACTTTATTATTTTTAGGGATACTCTTAAGTGCCACTTGAAGGGGATCGGATGTTGTAGAGATGGACGCACGTGTTCTCGCTGAGTTGCCTAGTTCGGGAGGTATGGAAGGGTTTATATTTTTGTCTCCGCAGATGGTTACATCTAAGAGAAACACATGTGCTTTACACTTAGAGGAATAAACGAACCGGGGAAACTTTAACTGAATAGGCAGATTATAAGCCCTGGTCCATTCTGTACCCTACCATACCTATGGTCTCTTTCGGCCCATGATTTGCAATGGGAGAACCCAAAGTTGGCTCCGATGACTCTCTAACATGCTTTGCTCTCACTCACAAAAAATCTTCTTACATATATTTTGATTATTCGTATTACTTTCAATAGGAAAAACAATATAAATATCTCTACATTAATTAAAAGAGGAGAGATTAATTAGTTTGTAAGTATATATATATGATTAATTAAATTATGTTATGTACTAAACAAATAATATATGTATGTTAAATAAGTAAAATAAGTACGATGAAGAAGGTTATAATTCAACTGTTACTGCAGATGTGGACATTGATATTAGAGATGATGAAGTTAATAATGAAGTTGATGATGTAACGAAGACTAGAACTTAGTATTGTTGGTATGTACTTTAAATATTTTGTAAACCCAAAAGTTCAGCATGAACAATTCATGACGAAATCATTGTTTTCCTTTAAGTTTAGTTTTCATTAACCTTTTCTATAATAAGAATCCTTTTCCATACACTTGTAAACATAGTATGTGCCCCTACATTGGTGTTGTGGGCCCAGGTTAGCGGGCCAATTTTTGTGTAATCAGACGTCTGTGTGTCTATTAAACTTAATTTTATCTAACAGCACCAGTATATCAATTTTATTCAACCAATGTAGTAGTAAGTCTATCTACGTTCTCTTGAATTTAATGTTTTTATCTAAATAAATTTTAGGGCAACCTTGCAGTGCCACTATAAGAGAAATGGAGGCCATGAGGCCTGCGTAGGCGTGTTAGCTGAACTAGCCAGTTCGTGAGATATGGAAGGGGTTCTATATATTTGCTCACAGACACTCCTGGGATGGTTACCAACCAAAACCAAAAATAATTGCACATACTTGCCCCTTATCGAATATGCGGACTGACGAAACCCTAACCTACCGAACGGGGATCCAGTGTGCCCCTAGGGTCTTTCAATACCCACCCTACCTGTTGGTCCGCCTTCGGCCCTAAAAAAAAAGTTTGTGGGAGACCCCGAAGTTGGCACTGAAGACCCGTTCAATGTATTTTACTCTTACCATGAATAAAGAAACTTAGCACATTTTTAAGAGTAACCTTCAATTCGTGCTTATAGGAGACGTCAATCCAAATATACTCCGAAGGCGGCACAAACACAAAAAATAAAGTTGAATTAGTACAGGCAATTGACATATGCGAGTCCAGTTCAACATCTTAATAGCCTTTAGTAACTTAACAGCAACCACTTATCCTCCTCAGCTTCCTTTTATTGGCACATTATTCCCTTGACAGTATCGGCTGTGTCCGGAATTCATTGTTCACCATCATCTAAATTGTACACTTTTCTTTGCAACTTCATTGCATCTGTCTCGCTTGTAGTTTGAGACCATTATGCGGTGCCTTTGCATCTTTCATAACATCGTAAACAATGACGGAAAATAAGGAGAGTTTCTTCACAAAGTTTTCAGGTTTTAGGAGTTAATTTTTGTTTTATTTTTTCTTCAAACTACTCTTTACTTAGGCTGAATTCATACATATTTGCTTACGAATTAATTATTACCAAAATTGGTTTTCCTCCGTCTTATTAAAACATTATATAATATAAATGTATATATTTTTCTTGTCTTTCTTTTGATCCACTCTAGAAGAAATTCTTTTTTCTAATCCCTTTATTCATCTGTTTCCACAAAAATGTTCAGCTTTGTAATAGCACACTATGACGTAGAAAATACTAAATTACTTTCTGAAGTTACTTTAGTCATTATTGTAACACCGTGAATTGATCGTATTGACGATTATATTTATGATGACATTGATATCGCCTCTGCAATAGTACATTTACTTAAAATTGAACAAAGTCATTGAACTAACACGCAAGTATAAACAATGGCTGAAGTTTATTTAAATAAAACTCATGATAGATAGACATATGTCCACAGTTTTTCTATTAAAATATAGGACCTTTTTACGTGACATTAAGCTTAATTTTCAGATTATCTTTCATTTTTAGTGTAGGCCTATTTGCAAATTTCTTTTTTCTTTCAAAACACCGATAACTTGTACTTCACTCAATATCGAAAAAAATATATATATTTTTCATCGATTTTTCGACGATAAAGAAATAAATAGCGTTGTGTATGAATTGATTATTAATATCTTGTTTAAATAAATAAATGAACCGATTGAGACTTGCTCTTTTTCTTCGATAATTATTCTGGTTATATTGATCTTGTTATTCACACATACAATCATAGTTAACCAAAATGGCCACTTCTTCAGGCAATATATTCTAAACGATCTTGATTTTGCAAAATTTATGTCCAACACAATGTCAACGCCAAACAAAATGTTAATCGTATTTAGAATTTGATTTTATAAAAAAGTCTATCAAAATTTTAATCGTCCTTAAATATTTTAATCACCGGCATTTAATATACTACAGGACTCTACATCCTTATTTTCGAAAGGTGTTTTCATAATTCGGAAATGGTACGCAAATGATCAAGTCGTTATACGTAATGTTTCACCAGCATGCAATTGATGACAATTTCATGATAGAACTGAGGTAAGTAAGACTTGAGTTTGTTTGGGCTCCTAGAGTCAATAATTTATTTTTTTCGTTTTCCCCTATGGTAAATGCAACAACAAGCGCATCATATTATATATTACAGTTCGCCCCTATGGCACCCTCGGTCTGATTTGTCCACTACTCACAAAAGCCAAGATATTCATTCAGACTTTGTGGAAAAACGACCGGCAGCGGGATGATAGCTTACCCCAATCACTGCACTCAGCATGTTTGGATTTCGTTTCAAATTTTCTGTCATACACAAATGTGCTTTTTCCTGTTTCGTACCCATGACAAACGTTGCAATAAAACTTAACGACTTTTGTGACGCCACCTTAACAGCGTACGGAGCATGTATCTACGCGCGTTTTCAGCTAGATGGTGTGTAGTGAAGTGGCGACTTGGTTCTAGATGAAGTACTGACTTGCTTGTATTATACGTGTGCGTGCACCACAAGCCGTTGGAGAGATTCGGAAATATCCTGAGTAGCAAATAGGCATTTCCTTATGTAAAAATCGCAACCCACTTGAGTAAACACATCCTGCTAAAGGGCGTTATTCAGGGTAGTCTCTAGTGCATTTTTTAAATTGACGAAGCTGACAATTGTATTATTTCTCAAAAGAATAAATCTAAGCCTGATAATAATTCTACTAACAAATTATATACATTGGGTACTTATGCTCCGGTGTTCACTTTAAATTTGCACTTAAAAATTTCCAAATTGAGAATCTAGTGATGATTACAATTAAAACGAGAATTTCACGTAATGGACAGCAAAGGTTTTAACTGCAAGGGTGTTGACAATGTTTGGAGACCAAGCCAGGTAGGCTCCATTTAAAACACGCTATTCCAAGAGTCCATTCAACAATTATTAAGAAAGCAAAATCAATTATTAAGGGAGATTATAAGGGAGATTCAATTGGAAAAAGGAAAAAATCGAAGCGACAGATCATTCAGCGCCAAGGTACTGAAACTGAAAAGGAAAAAGGTAGATTTCTCTTTCAGCAGATCCCAAGCGATTTCGAGGACGATAGCGAGGAACTTGGTTATATCCTTTATGTTTTTGCATTCTGTCTTATATTTATATATTGATTAACACAAAACGAATATTTATTAGAATTTAACAGTATATAACTTATCTTTCACAAACTCAATGTTTTTTTCTTGGTTTTTTAAGATCAAGTTGATCAAGCAAACGGGGAATGCGGCTTATAGAAAGATTCTGAAAATATCTTAAAAGAAAAAAAGTTACTTGTAATACTCTGCGCCACTTATGACACATGGTATATTAAGTGTGCGCGGACATATGCAACACGCAAAAGGACTTAAGATATATGTATATATATATATATATATATAACGAAAGTTCATATGACAAAAAGGTCTAATTCTCAATACTTCACGACGCAAATCAAATCACAATAAAAATTAAGATAAACAAAATAAACTGTACCAAAGATGGATCATATCAGACTATTTTTTAGATCCTACCTAATATAAGGATTTCAACGAAATTTGATCCCCTTTGTAGGGCAGAAAAGTCAACATTTTATTATGCTATTATGAAAATTAACCCATAATAGTAATTTGAAACAAAATTTAACTCTACAAAATTTTTACCACTCCCGTCAATTTTTAATCCTATCCTAAATAAAGATTTTTACGAAAATTTTTGTGTTTTAGAGCAAAGAAATCTGAGTTTTAATAATTTATAATGATAATTAGTCCATAATAGTAATATGATATAAAAATAGCTGCGCTGAATTTTGAAGTCGTACCTCAATTTTTGAATCTCTTCTTCTTTCGTTTTTGAACCTCTGAACGTCTAGCTGTTGTATTGTCGTTTCGTTTGGTCGACAACATAAAATAAAACCTAACATGCAATCTTCAAATTCGTTAATTTCTTTCATGTTTCAGGTTTTCCAATTTGAAAGCTGCAATTTTATATCATTTCAATCGTAACAAATATTTCGGCGAAAAAATTTGAATCATACATAAATACATATATTTCGAACTTTCCAGTTTTATTAAATTTTTGTGAGGTCCAATGAACTAACTAGGACCAATTCAAATAACTCTTTCCAACTGACACTTATTACAATGTTACAACGCTCTAACCATCTATTATATTACATTAATAATAATCTTAGACCTATTGCCAACCTATTGATCTATTTTCATAACCTCTTTCCAAGTGACTTTTCGTACAGCTCATCCTAATTGTTAAAATATTAACCTCTATTTTCGCTCTACTAAGTTGAACGGACCTACTAATATTCTGTCTAAAAAGATCCTCAAAATTTTTCCCATCAGCGAAACTTAGCTCAAGGAAGACATACCAAAATATATTTTTAAAAACGATACAAAACTTGCTTAGATACTTTTCTACCAAAAAGTTGCACAAAATAAGAAACGTAGACCCATATTTATATTAAATTGTCGCTTGTCTGACGACATTCTTATAAATGAACCTTTTGTAGACCTTAACACTACTAACTATTTTACAAGCCCAGCTATGATATATAACTTTAATAGAAGAATTTTATTTGTAGATTTTTCTTTGCTATGTAACATTATACACATTATATGAACTCTAATTGTCTTAATTTTTGGATTTATAACGATACAATGTTGAGCATATATATAGTATTCTTAAATAAGTATGTAGATAATTCATGCAATTTACTCCTACATCCTGATTATTTTTCAACAGATGCATAGGCAAATTTTATGCAGTATATCCAAGTCATGGGAAATATTTTATTTGCGTCTACTACTGTTCAATTTACTTGGGCCATCATCTCTTCGATATCTAAAAAGAGAAACAGTTGCACGAAGCACATAGAGATGCATGAAAAATACAAACACGAAATGACTAAGAGTATACTGCATAATTTGACATATCGTAATCCCAAGATCCGTTAAGGTCAAAAATACATAATAAAGCATTGATAATAATTCAACACAAATTATACAACTGAAATTGACTGCATCAAATCATGCAGTTTATGTTGTTTTTAATCATGATTTAAATCGCGAACAATCATTTAACATTAATGAATTAAATACATTTATTCATACAAGTCTACCGGAGCTACTTGATTGACAACGCGCTGTGTACGATAAAATGATGCAAACTGAGGAGGTGGATTGTGCGGTACAGGTAAAACTTTCGTTATTTCATTGATATTTTCCGCAGTATGCGCCCAAGATACTGCCGCATTAGCTGTAGAATTATTTGATATTGCAGAAATTTTGTTGGATAGCGAAGAACTGCATATTCCAATTTCAGTTTGCCATGAAATATGCAAATTATTATAATATTAAGAGTGTATTGTAATATTAAGAATAATTGTAGCCCACGTAAAATATTCCAAGCCTGCAAGATAATCACTCAGCGCATAAGATATCATTTGAAACCTAACATTTAAAGAATTTTGAGGAAATAATCGTATTTTTGGTGATGCGTGGTTTTTATTGCTTAGATAGTTCAGACACGCTCCGTTAGCTATACCGCGATCAACTTACGCAAATAAACCTAAAGCAGCTCAACTTTAACGCACCAGATTGAAAAGTTCAAAAACCGCAAACATGCGCATACACTTACAACACATCAGCTCAACATTTTTCGGAACAACTCGCTGATAGAAACATGAGTTGGCGTTGGTTGCATTACTCTATCTGCAGTAAAATACGAAACAAAAATTAATTAATATCGTTCTCCTTAACATCAGACATAATAACAATCGACTAATGAAGCAATATATTATCATTATTATTATTATTATTATAAATTTAGCCAGAGAATAAATTCTAAGGGCTAAAAGTCTTAAAGCGCTAGCACCTAAGGCTTTCGGCTTTTATTAAAAACGTTGTTTGCATTCGGCAAGTGTTAAATACTATGGGCTTAATATGTGCCACATCTTGGCTGAATACAAACCATTTCAATATGAATTAATGAGTTTTAATTTTTTTAAAGAAAGTTTAGTTTTGATAAGTTATTCTGATGAAATAATGCAAAATGAATATAATGGCTCTTTAGGGTAATTTATTAAAAAAGTAAATGCTGTTAAGGAAATACGTGATTTTTACTTCAATGAATATCTTCAAAAAAGAAAGAAGGAAGTTGTTTCAATTAATTCGAAATTTAAAGAAAAATATTTAAACAAAATTGTCAATAAAAAAAAATTTGATATTGCACAAAATAAACAAACCGTGAAAAATTGTTAAATTAAAAAAATTAAATTTCTGTAAGCACTCAATGCATTTGTATATACAAAAATTGTATATATATTTAGAAAAATTAGTGTATTAAGCATATAGAAGCGAACAGAAAATTTAGAAAATAAAAGAAAAAAAAATGAAATCAAACTAATTTTAATTATGAGAGGAGGGCTGTACAGGGGTCCTAGAACCCCACAGGTCACACAGACCGGAGGTGTTTAACGGACAGAGAGTTACAGTATTTTTATGTGAATATCTTGATGCGTAAATCATTATATGTTATAAAATGGAACATTTTGCAAGCAGGATTCACGCAACGAAAAGATTTGGAAATCGTTCAAGTCTCAGAAGAGAAGCCAACACTATAAAAGAAAGCAAAGAAGAGAAAAACCGAAATAAGCTCAATTACTGATTTACACTGTGAACATATTTTTTATTTTATTTTACGTACTTACACATGAAACTTAACTAACACATGTTAACAGTCGAATTCAATTGACTCTTAGAAGTGAATCTTATACTGATTAATATCAAAAACTAGTATAAAGTATATAAGGATAAATGGGGAAAAAAAGCATGTACACAGCTAGTACAGAGGCACACCCATAATCAGTACAGAACCTAGTTGCAAGTGAATCCCTAATCCATCGCAAACATGCAAAAGTTTGGCAACCGATACAGTAAACAACACCAATTAATTTTTGAATCATAATGGGATATTAAGATTAAAAGATAGTTTAAATACGGCATAAGCGAACCGCGCGTATTAAGCTAAATTTTTTTGATAGACTTTATAGAATGCGGTATTTAAATTAAGTGGTAGACATCGTTTAGGTTTTTGCAAACAACTCTAGACGGATTAAACAGCTCATAATTATATTTCCATCGACTCAACTTAATGAGCATGAAGTGCCTAGAGAAGCGGTTAGTGACATTAAAGCTTATCCTGCCAAGCAACGTGGACGAATCGATAGTACCATTAATTAACTTAATTAAGACGGAGACACCAAGAATAAATCTATGTTTCTCAAGTGACGCTAAGCATAACAGAAGTAACCTATTTTCCACCCATGTGTACAACATTACAATGTATTGAATAGATCTGTGCGTGGGTGTATACTCGTGCGCCCGTTTACTGAAGTTTTTCTTGGCGTTTCTAATTGAAAAAAAGAAGAAAAAAACGGAGTGGCGCCAGAAAATAAAAATATTTTACCATTTGCATCGCCTCAAATTGAAGATTTCTAATTCTTATGTTTATGTGATAATCCAATATAATTTTCAGTGCAAAATGCATTCAGGCATTTTTTTACAAATATTAAATATATTATTCGTGGCAGATTCGCTTATGCAAACTGCGAGTTTCTTGCGGCTTATGCAGGCGCAACGTATTTATTGACAATTTACATATAGTTAGTCTAAGATAGGTGTAAGTTGTTTCTTTCGCGCTTACATATGTACATACGCATACTGTAGTTGTTGCTTTTCCATCCATGTTTCAACCATAACTTTTGGTCGTTTAACTAACAAATATTGTCTTTCGTTTTGCTTGCAAATTGAAATCAAAAGATCAAACAGCCGTCGCATTCGCCTCTCATTTCCGTTCTCTGCTTCCTTAACAGCAAAAATAATTTGCAAAAGCTTACATATTGCAAAAAAAAATTTTAGGAAACAAAGAACCGGTATTTCGCATGTTATATTTTGTTTAACCAAAAATAAGCAACCGTTCGGCAACTCCGTGACGAATCGAATCCGCTGCCGTTTAAAAGTCACCCTTATTCTCAATCGCAACTGCTTTACTAATTACGCTACTATAAGTGTTCAACTTTGTGACATACGTTTTTTTGTTACAATATTTGAACAAAAAAACAAATGGTATATATCCTATTATTTTTTATTTTAACTTTCACTAATTTTTTTATGATCCTCTTTGTATATTGTGCTTTAAATTACGCACATTACATTAGATATGTACTAGCCTTTAATATCTCATGGATTTGCTGCTGCGATTACCATTTTCTAGAGTTATTATCTTTTCGTGCCCAACACTACACGCTGATCGCTTTTATGCAGGATTATTCTTCTTCATGAGAGAAGGCGTGTTTTGCTGCTTTGTGTTATGAAAATATCTTTTATGATGCTATGCTTTGGTTATCAGCTTCCCGCTCCTTCGTGTGGAATATTTTTTGTGCGATGGCGTATGGCATTAACAATTTCGTTAAAGCAGTTGGTGAATAGCACGCATATATTGGAAAAAGTGACGCTTTTCAAAAGGAAATTTAAGATTAAATGCTTTAAACAAAGAAAAAAAAAAACAAATGGTCTTTGGTTGAAAGTCAGAGCATATATTTTTGCTTTAGGTTCACAAATGCACATAAATCAACTTTTAAAATATATTCATTTTGTCATAGTGTTTGCGACGCCCAAAACTCTACAAGGTATATATATTCTTGATCAGCATAATATTCTGAATCGGTTAAGCAATATCTATCCGTCTGTGTACCGGTGTGACGTGCGTTGTTGACACTCTTCTGGTCGCAAAAATGAAGATATCGATTTTGATTTGATGAATTGAAATTGGGCCAAATTGGTTCGAGGACGAGCCCACAGTGAAGCGTAAAGTGAAGGTAAATCCTTTCTTGAAAACAAGAAGTTATGGGTGTTTATTCACTACTCATAAATTATAAAAGATAGAAGGCTGAAAATTTCCGTATTTACTTTACAAGAAACTCTATTATTTTTATGCGAAATTGGATAGAATCTGCCATGCCAAAAACAAAGGTACAAGCGGTTAAATTTTCTTTTTTCACTTTTTGGAAGTTTTATATTTATTAATTAAAAGATAAACAAGAAGAATGTTTAAAACTATTTAGTACATTCCTCAAATGAACATATACTATCTGCCTACAAATTCATTAATTCTAAATTAAATATTGTGAACACTACAGCGGTTTAGGTATCAAATTAAAGGGCTTGGAAAGTAAGGTAAGTGTGCGAATTTTTAATTAATTGTCGTGGACGTCACAATATACTGGATAAATTTATGTGAAAAATACTGTCCATATGGGTATCAAATAGAAGGGCTTAGAGAGTAGAATGCGAACAGGAGAAATAAGCAATGTCCAGGCCATTACATATGCAAGCAAACCCCTAAACAAACGCGAGAAAAATAAACCAATTACAGAAAAATTTGAAATAACGCATTTCGGACCCTACTTATTTGTCTAAAAATTCACAGCGATAACTGACCACAACCCACTACTATCGCAATTTCCTCACAAAAACCCCAACTTAAAGCTAACTAGAATAAGAATAGAATTATCGGACTACAATCTCGAAATAGTATACAAAAAAGGTTCAAGCTACACCAACAGTCATGCTTTATCAAAAATAAATATAAACTCCGACATACTGAAAGAAATGATTTCAACATCCAGAGAAGAAGAACAGGAACGGATAAAAAAGGCCTTATTCATTACCAGGAGTAAATCGGCAAAAGAAAATGCAAATAATGAACAATTAAACATGTGGGAATGCGCGTGAACAAAAGACTTTAAGAACACAAGAAAATTTGGCATTTAAATTTGAAAGCGGTATAAAAGATATTATAATTAAAGAATTAAACTGCACACATGTGCTATGCAATGAACAGCCTGAGCATTTGGTTGCGCTCCTGAAATAATTGGCATCAAAACTAAATTACAAAGATTAGGAACTAAGTCTACATAATGATATATTTAAATACATATCCACAGAAAAATTCTAGTCAAAAGAAACCGCATAAATAACTTATTATATAAAGAAAAACCAAGAATGTACAATGACAAACAAAAATTCAAATTCATAGAAGAATATCACACTAACCCATACTGAGGACACTTTGGAGTCAAGAAAACATTCCAAAAAGTAAGCCAAAAATACATATGGGGAAACATGTTTAAAATGATAAGAAACTATATGAAACAATGCCACATTTGCCAAACAAGTAAATAAGTCAAACACACAAAATGCGTAGACACCGTCGGACCAATAAAACGTTCTAATACTTTTCGGTATATATTAACAATAGAATGCGAACTAACAAAATATATATTCGCGCACTCTATTAAAAATAAAAGCGCAAAATTAATTGATAAAATATTAATAGAAGAAGGAATACGTAAATGTGGCGAATTGAAAACGTTGAACACCTTGAAACGTTGACAAAGGAACAGAATTTCATAATGAATTAATAAAAGAAATTTGTCTGTTACTCTATATCAAACAAAAGTTCTCAACCCCCTACCACAACGAAACTTTAGGTACAATCTAAAGAAATCACAGAGTTCTTAACGAATATTTATCCGCCTCAGCAACAGATAATGAATGAGATAAATGGATGCCATGTTATACATCCACATATAATACAACCTTAGAAGCACAATACATGCCATTCGAATTAATACACGGGAAATCACCAATATCCTCAATGAAAATATACTGAACTCAAAACCAGCATCCAACATAGAATGAACTAAAACAAAATTAAAGTATTCACTAGAAAAAACAAAAGAATTAAAAGAGAAAAATTCAGAAGAAAAATATACTAATCAATTAAGTATTAAAATAGGAGATTTAATCCTAATGAAAACTCATAATAGAAAGAAATTAGATAGACCCTATGAAGGACCATATGAGGTAATCAATATAGCAGAACCTAATATAACCACAAAAATTAAGGATAAATTTTAGACTATCCATAAAAATCTAGCTAAGAAATATTATAAATAAATATATGTCACTAATATTACTCAATATATTCCGTTATAACTAATTCCAAATAAAACTTTGTACATATTATCACATAAATAAACTCTGTATATACTGATTTCTTAGCATTTCTAAGTATAGAAAATTTAAGCATGTTTAAAAACACATAAACAATTTTTTCTTCTAAAGAATATGGGTGTAGCGTGTGCATAGTATAGCGTACATCCACAAAAATAAACAGTGATAAAAGAAGAAAAGAAAAACAAAATCAAATGGCACGTTTATAAATATGCTAGGTTTACATTCAATGAAAAACAAGAAACGCAAGCAACCGCTAAGCAGTTTGTATATGTTAAAAACATTATACATAATAACACTAGACACTTCAGTAACATTTGCGTAATAAAACTATTAAGTACTACCAGGGACAACTAAATACATAGATGTTCGAACATTCTGTTCAAAACTGAGACTAGAAGAATTTCAGATACTTTTTGTGTATCTATTCTCAATAACAATAGTAATGCTGTTAATTAGCGTCCATTTGAAAGCTTGCTTTTTCATTTGGATTATTTGCATGCGGAAAGATTCTATAAATAGTTACTCGATATTATGTCGCGTTTTCTCAAACGTTTGCAACTCAGAAGCATAGACAATTCTTTGTTTTAACTAAATATACCCTATAGCATACATATAAGATATCTACGAAAAAAGACGAACAGTATTTATCTATGTAGCCAGTATAATTTGCATTCTTTTCATCAGTTCACATTGAAGAATTCTAAATTTTATGTTTGCTGAATGCTTCGAAAACTTTCAAGATAATTTTCATATCAAGAAATACAAAGAAATTTTTTATTATTATTAAATTTACATTATTACGTTGTAGGGTTAATTCATATCCATATAGTTTATTTTTTATTTATATATTTACTAATTTTATTTACTTACGCATATATTTGACATATTTTATCCAATTTTCCATATCGCACATGGGTATCGGTGTACCATTTCCGGTACACGATGTACCCTTTGGTTTTATTTTGTAGCAAATAAAACCCCGAAAAATGTCTGGTTGTTCGTCTCAATGACAAAAAAGTGACCACGAACAAAATAATTGGCAGGAATGGAAAATTTGTAGGCGTGAGGAGAAAAGCAAAATTAGGAAGAAGAGTAAGAGAATTTTTGGATTTTGTGGTGGAGAGTGTAGGCACATTGAGTAAAAGTAATATTTTGAAATGAAGGAAATCGAATTGAATACGTAAATTCGAGAATGCAAAATTTAAAAGGAACGACAGTGTAAGGAAGCAGACTTCCTTATTCGCTCCAAATTTTAGAGTTTAATGTTATTCAAATGTAAATAAAAACTAACTAACCTATCTATCTAACTCAAGTTAAGGTCATTAACCCTAGGTTCTTACATTTAAAACTCTAGTCTGCTTATCTTCACTCCAAATTGTAATTCAACACTGTACAAGTACGAATATAGCTTTCCGTAAGTTACTCTCTCAAATAGACATTATCAAGTATGTGGTAGAGTAAGTAAGCTCTAGATATCAACGCATTGGTGTGGCAGCCAACAACAGCTATAAAAGCAGCGCACAAGCAACGATCTTTCTTTTAGTTGTTCAACAGCGGTTGAACGAACAAGTAAATCAAGAACCCCTTAAGTAGAAGTAGTTGGTCGTCCTGTCCGTCCGGAACGAGGTCCTTAAGATAACAGTGTGCTCTTGCATCATTATCTTATAGACTCTAGTCCCGGAAAGATGCCCTGGCTTTCTAGCTAACTGGTGATTAGCAGTTACGTACTATCCGTCCGGAACGGGGTGCCTAAAATAACAGCGTGCTTTTGCATCATTATTTTATAGACTCCCGGTCCGAAAGGATACCCCAGCCTTGCAGAACCTAGTAGTCCGTTACTTTCAGAACGGGGTCCTTAAGGTAACAGTCATGCTCCTGCATAATTGCCTTATGGGCTCCCGGTCCGAAAGCACACCATAGGAACCTTACACCTTTCGGGATCCGGTAGACTGCCTGCTGAACCATTAAAAAATTAACAGATCATACACGTAACAGTTTCATTTTCGTAGCACAGTCACACGCGGATCATATTTTTCCAGTAAAAAAAAACGAGGCCGCCCACTAAATATGGGTTGGTTTTTTTTTCCAACTAAGTAATTTCTCAAATTAGACCATTTTGCATTCTTCTGGAATTCCGCCAATATATATTTGATTTAATAAAAAAATACGAAGGACCGCTGGACAGCCCTGAGCGAAACCCCAGCTATAATTTGCCCAGATTACAACCGTTTAGTGATTTGTCAAAAAATTAGTCAAAAATTAAAAGAAAAATGCTTTTTGTTAAATAAAAGAATTATCTACGCACATTATATTGTAATTAAAAGCAACAACAAACGATTTGAACCAAAAAGGAAAAAGAAAATTCTGTTGTTGAAGAATACTTATTAAATTGCTTGCGCAAAAGTGGCACCTAAAATTTAAAAAAATTTAAAATAAAAAAAAAACGAAGCAATTAACATTTTGATCTGAGCCGTAGAAAATTTCGTACATTGGTATTTCTTCTTGGTGCTGCTTTATGTATCGTGATTCCGTAGAAGGCAGACATACATATATACAAACAATATTAGAGTAAATAAAATTGAAACATCCTTAAATATGTCAGGAGAATAAGTTGAAAACAAATTTCTCAATTTTAATAAAATATGAACTCTACAATCTCTGGAAATTATAATTATATTAAATGCATTATTACCAAAAAAAAAAAGAAAAATTAATATTTAGCAACCAGTTCAGGACAAAATTTAAAAATAGATTGAGTCGAATTGTAAACTTGCATTTAATATAAATACATCTTCAGAATTTGTCTTTCAAACACAAGAGAATCAGTAATGTTAGATTTAATCAATATATATATATATATATATATATATATATATGCATTATATATCTATATATACGCATACTTATGTATGTATGTATATATATATATGTGTATACATACATACATATATGTACACATATGAATATATGTATATATATATATGTATGCATGTACACATATGTATATATTGTGAGGACTCAAGGTCGTTCCTCGTTTTGGACTCACGGATTCTCCGTCTCTGGTGAGGGGAAGGGAGTGCAAGGGTTAAGAATAGACTAAGATAGCAATAGGGATAGACTAAACTTAGAATAGAATAGATTAAGATAGAAAATAGAAATTGAATAGAATAGAATAGAATAATAGGCTAAGCATAGACTAAGAGTAGAGAATAATAATAAGTAGAAGTGAGTTGAAGTTGAGCAGTCTCGCTCGAGGCGTCGAGGAGTGCTTTTGAATTAACCTTGTAATTTAAGAATAATAACGTGAAGGAGCAAGTCCCTGTAAAAAAATATAAATTTCTTGTGGTTTCCTTCCCTGGCCCGCTGAGCTGCCCCAGCCTCAGGGAATGGGCCGCAATGGCCCTCACAAGTGGCGCCCGAGCAGCGACTTGATTCGTAAAATAACGCAAGAAAAGTAGAGAATTTTAAAATTGCAAGTAAAGAAAAAAACAAAAGACATTCTAAGAAAAAAAAAAAAAACGAAAAGGGAAGAAATTATGGTGTGAAAGATGTACAAGCCTTAGAAAAATAAAGTTTCTAAAATTCTATTGATTACACATCAAAAACTACAAAATTCTCCAGAAAAATCAACAAAGCCGAGAAAATAAAAGAAAAAAATTCAAAATTAAAAGTACAATAAAACTAAAGGGAAAAAAAGGGTTAAAAAAAAGAAGAAAAAAAAAACAAACAAATGAAAATATATAATGAGAAAAAAAAAAAAAACAAAATAAGTAAACGACTAGCAAGCGGTAGCGAAATCTTTTGAGTTGTTGAAAAAAAAAAAGATACAAAAAAAAGACAGCAAAAAAAACTAATATAAAGATCGGTTAACAAAAAGAAATTACTGAAAGGAAATTGGAAGTTTTATTGGAAAATTGTACAGTTCTATATTTCGGACAATCGAAGGTCAACGTAATTTAATTGAGTTATTAACAGCATAAATGTAACGCATTTTGTAGTTAAGGCTAAATCAGCAAAAAAAAACGGCAAAGATATCTATGTGTTTATTAAAATAAATGCTAACGCGCCTGTTGCAATATCTCAAGGGTGGTGCGGAAAATTGCAATACATTGAAATAAAAAATTGATATTGAACTGAAATGATTTTCTATACATGTAATAAAAATAAATAAATTAACATAATTTCTAAATTTTTGCAATCCCTCATCATTTATGAATTTATAAAACAAGTTGAAATAAATCGTCAAAGTAATACCCAAAAGTCATAAACGGAAATCCGGAAATTGTAATCCTCAAATCACTATGTGCTTCCTCTACTATTTTCCAAAATCTCCGCCTTAAGAGAACTACTTATTAATTATTTGATTTAGTTATTGTAATTATATTGTAATTACTTTAGGTATCAAGTTGTCTTTAAATAAAATAAGTTATAGAGCATAATCTTGGAATATACGCCGTCATACCCAAAAGTCATAAACTGAGTTTTCGCCGATATAAATAATGAGAAAGAGAAAGCAAGCAGTCAAGTGGCTGCTAAGTGCACGCACAAACGCACACGAACATTTTCGACATAGCGTATATTCTATTACCCTATAGAATGTTTTGTACAAAATTATACGCGATTCATATTTAAAAAAATGACGACAACTCAATAACATGCATATAACTTCTTAAGCAAGTGTATGGACAAACGCTATTATTGCAAACAATTGCGCGTAATGTATAATCTTTTTTATAACTAATTTAGTGTTTTGGGTATATGGAGCGGACCGGTTTTTGGCGAATTTCGAGGTGATGGACCCTATACAGGGCAATGAAATTAT
>KK499828.1:874421-884435 GCA_000688715.1 Glossina pallidipes
TATTACTAGAATGAGAACGTATACAATTAAGCTATGTTATTACTAGAATTACGACTAAGTGGGTTACAACTAAATTAGGTTATCTTAACTAGGTTAGGTGCCGTATTAAATCAAATTGTAAATCTACCATAAATTATGAATTACGGTAGAGCGCGACAGATCGATAATGCTACAGTTTAAAGCGTAATTAATTATAAAAATATAAATGTGTTCAAATTAATTGAATTATACTGAACTTTTTGTCGTCATTTTCACTTTGGTTTTTGTGATCAGCATTTGGTGGTGTCAATAAGTTTCTTTATTACTTTTCTGCGTGTTTCAGTTTTTTCTTGGCTTGCCCTTTGTTTACAGTGTCTTTAACAGTGTGGAGTTTGCGTCTAATTTAAAGGATGACTTTTGAATACGTAACAAACATTTTTGTTTTGTTTTTTCACAATCTTTATCTTGTTTGTTACTTTTTGACATGGAGTATTTATTTACATCGTGTCAAACCAAAACAGGCCCTGATTATGAGCGATTCACTACTTGTTGGCTTTCTGAGAATTATGGCGATAGGAAATGTGCAGGTATCAATGGCCGTGCAGATGCACTCTTGGATCCTTCGAAAGGATTACGTTGGTCATGTCCCAATTGTAGAAAGCGGGGTGTTGACTTTTATAAGCTTTGTACGGAGATAAAAAATGGGTTTTATAAATAAAGCAGAAGTTTTATGACTGTATGAAAAGTTTAAGAACTTCAAAACCATGTTCGATGAGTCTCGCTGCCTAGAGTATTAATCTTCTATCCCACCCTACAAGAGACTAACTCGCAGTGGAGCGTGTAGTACTTAACCTCCACTTTTACCTAAATTTGACTCGTCGACTTATGTGAGTGTTCCATCTTTGCCTACAAAGAACTTTAGTGTTTCCGCTGTCGTTGGGTCGTCCAGTAATAGATAAGTTACAAATTACTCGTTTTACTCGAAAACGTGGAAATTTTGTTAAACAAAGCATGATAACCATTTGGATCCTTAATCAAGGCATTTATTCCTCGTGATTGATCTCGTAATACTAATTCGGTAGCTTTTCCACCCTTAAAAAACTAAATGTGCCTTCAGGCCAAGTAACTTTCATTTACCAAAATGTTAGATGCCTGAACTGAAAAATTAACTCTTCTTTCCTAAATTAAGTGAGCACGGAGTTTTCCTGTTTCACTTGCACTGAAACTTCGTTAAAGCCTGATTTATCTTCGTCGGAACATTTTCACAATTCTTCTTAGGTTTTCAGAAAGGATCGATTGGATAGCGCTGGTGATGGTGTTTTAATTGACATATCTGCTGCAATTCCATTCTATTCAACTGAATTTCCTACTTCTCCGGACATAGAATTTGTTGCCATTTGACAGAAAATTGCCAAGGAAGAGTTATATTTAACTTGCTCCTATTCCCTCAAATGCGGATGTCCACATTTATAAGAAACATGCTGCCTTTATTTGTGACATGCTCGAAAAGTCTAACCCTACTGATATATTTATAAGGCTGGGGGCTTCAATTTGCGACAAATTACTGCTGTTACACTGATAATTCTGGCTGTATGACCCCAGTTCAACATGTGATGGAGATATTGTGTTTTTCAATGAATTCTTTGATCGTAACTTCTTACTTCAATACAACCGTACTCCCAATTGCAATGGCAGACTGCTAGACCTTTGCTTTACAAACTCCTGGAAATACCGGTAAATCGCTGTTCTCCTTCTAGTTTACCTGAGGATCCGTTTCGTCCAGCAATTTGTTTTATTGCAGACACGATGGTCTGTTGAATTACTCTAACGCGTCAAATCGAACTTCCTCCAATAAATACTATCATTTTAATAAAACCAATATTTTACAGCTTAAATCGCGTCTTTCGTACATTATGCTCGATTTCTCTGCTAGGCCTGATGACGTACTCAAATCATGCTCTGACAGACTATGTGATGTTATTTCAACAATTTTTAATCAGTCCTTGAAATAAGGTGTTTTACCTTTGTGCTGGAAGAGTAGTTTCCTTATTCCGCTTTACAAATGTGGGAACATACATCACATTGCGAACTATATAGGCATCGCCAAAATGTCTTACCTAAATTGTTTGAGCGAATTTTTACTCAAAACTTAGCCCTTCTATCAAATCTTATATGTCTCCATTTCAGCATCGGTTTCGGAAAGGAAGATCACGAATCACTTAGAACTCACTTGCCATATTTTCAAGACTTTTTCCAGTGGCTCTAACACGGATCTTCAAACACCATGTCTCTGGCTTCCCTTTCTACTTAGTGAAATGAGTAAGCTCTTATCTCCATAACAGATCATTCGAGATTCTATTTAACTTCACCACCACGGATAAATTTCCGGCGACGTCTGGCGTCTCTTACGACAGTCACATGGACCCCTTTTGAGCATTAATGATCTCCCCTCGGTAAAAATAATAAATCCACCCAGATCTTAATGTACGCTGACGATGTTAAACTGTTTTCTTCCTTCTCTTTGGAATTGCAATCATATCAACCCCAAATTGGATTCAATAATTTGGTTATATGGTGCTTGTTAAATTTTATAAAGTTAAATCTAAAAAAATGCTAGAAGTTTTCTTTCTGAAGAAGGAAGTCATCCAGTACTGGGTGTATCATTTGTTTCACACAAGTTGGAAAACATTGCTTTGTTCATCGATTCAGGAGTCCTATTCGACCAAAGACTACGTTTTAATTTGCATATTTAGCTCTCGTTAAGCAAAGCTATGTCGGAGCTTGGTTTCATAAGGAGGTGGATGGATCCTTATATTACAAAAAAGCTATAAAGGGGGCATTAGCCTCTTCTCAGTGCTTGGACAATTGCTGGAGGCAAAGATGAAAGAAAGGCTTCAGGAGACATCTAAACTGAGTTTGTATGATAGTCAGCTGGCACTCCGTAAGAGACTCTATATTGATGATGCTTGGGTACATGTGCCAACATTTGTCAGTAACTATACTTATAAATATATGCTAGGGACTCTTATTGACTTTACGAATGCATTTGACCATCTTAAAGTCTGTACCTCCAAGGAAGCGACTATGAAGTACTTAAGGAGTAAGCTCACTGAGGAAGATATGAAGAAATGCAGTGTTTTGAACTTCTGTTCCTTACGTCAAAAACATATTGCTTCTTTTATAATTATTACTCCGGTAGCCTTCTTTTTACGTAATATTTCGGAAAAATTTCGGCCTCAGAACACTTTTATTAAAGAATTTGTACGCCGTCAAATGTATATTGCTCCAGTGGTACTAGAGCAGTCGGATCAGCAAGCAAAAAATTAAAAAATAGCCTGCATTTGCTGAGAATACTGTATAAAAATGTCCGTGGTCTTAATTCGAAATTACACAATAAGTTTGTAAATTTCGTTAAATGTGATTATGTTGTTGTAGCATTCGCAGAAACACAGCTTAAGCCGGGGGTACTTGATAGTGAGATTTTTTGCTCTGATTGTAAAATCTTTATGTGCGACAGATTGCACAAAATTGCGGTTAAACATTGGTTACCTTCATCTTTGTTTTGTCCTTCTGTGTACATTACTTGAGTTCGTGTGCGGAAAAACCCACTGTATACTTAAAATGTATATGTTAGATGCCATTGTATTTCTCCTGCATCTTATATTACGGTTTACTTAGAGCATTTGTCTTTGATTAAATATATTACTTGTCGCCTCAAACCCAGTGATAAGTTGATTGTGCTGGGTGATTTTAATCTGCCCAATATTTCGTGTATTTACAAAGAGTTTTTCGATGTTGTCCTTGGGCTGGGTGTTTTTGAAGTTAACAACATTTTTATGCTAAATAATCAGCTGCTTGACTTAGTTTTTTGCTGGGATACTAATGTATTTGTATCTCAAACTGATTTCTTTGTTCCACCTGAAGATAGGTTTCATTTGCCGTTGTTGCTGGCCGTAAATTGTCTATTTGACAATGGACCGTGTAATCAAGTGCACGATAATGATTGGCGTTTGTTTGCTAAAACCAATATTGTCAAACTTAGGAATTTTTCATGTGGCATTAACTGAAGATATTGTCGATTCGTTATCCTTTATTTACAGCCAGCTTTTTTTCGAAATTTTCGTCTCAGTTGCGTTTAAATTGTGCCATACCTTTCTTTTCTCCGTTTGGTTTACCAAGCATTTACGGATGGTCCGCAGTAAAAAAAGCAAAAAAATGCAGTCGTAGTGGTTCAATTAGAACGTTATACTATAGCGGTAGACGACATTACAACTGCGTAAAAGCAACTTGTTATTCTAATTTTGTTGATGAAGTCAGACGAAAACTTCGTAAAAATCCTAAGGACTTCTCTAAAGTCGTAAATTCTGAACAAAAAATAGGTGGAAGAGTAGCTTTATATTATCGCTTTATAAAAGTGGAGATCGAAAACTTATTGAGAATTATAGGGGAATTGCAAAACTTAGTGCACTGCCCAAATTGTTGGAATCACGGGTTACAAAAAGACTTACTCCTGTTTTAGAGTCAGTTCTATCGCACTGTCAGCACGGGTTTTAAAAGGTAGAGCAACTTCCAAGAATTTTGTAATCCAATTTGCAAAACATTTTCCGAGTACAAACAAACCGATGTTATCTTCACGAATTTTTCAAAGCTTTCGACAGAGTGGATCGTAGAGTGTTCGTCTAAAAATTACATCGCCTTGATTTTCTGAACGGTTTGACTGCTTGGTTTAGCAGGTATACCTCTGGTCGCACTTAACGGGCGGTGCTGAATTCTTGCCAATCCAAAGTAATTGTCGCCACTTCTGGTGTTCTCAGGGCACTCATCTTTGTCCGCTTTTATTTATTTTATACGTGAATGACCTTCAGGATAACATTCAATATTCCCGTGTTTTAATGTGTGCAGACGATGTTAAACTGTCCCTCTCGTTTAACTCAATACATGGTCCTAAACTTCTTCACTCTGATCTTGTGAGTCTGTATACATGCCGTGCAATCAATCAATGGGGTGGTGATGCGTTGAAAAATGTATAAGAAGGTATATTTTAATGTAATACATTGCACTCTTATTGTCGTATTGACCATCACATTCTTCTTAGTTATAGATGCCATGCTGATCTCTTGGAGTCTGTTCAACGGGACTTCTTGCTGTCTGCTTTGCGTGGTTCGGGGTGGGATTCTGCCATACTCCTTCCACCGTGTAATACTGACTTGAACCTCATTGATTTACCTACTATCCGTCTTTAAGGTAATAAAACGAGAAGTTTGGTCGCCGGCTTTATTACAACATATTGACATTCACATCTCCAGTAGGGTCTCAAGATATTTTGTGCTCCACAATGCCGAACCAATTATGATTTATCAATCCGTGTCGGGTAATATGAAAATGTTCAACGAACTTTACCACTTACTTGATTTTTCTGTTTTGCGTTTATAAGATTATATTGCATAATTAACTGTTAAAAATTTGCGAGCTGCGTTCAAATTCCGGTAAATTGAATCATAAAAAAAAAATTTTTTTGATATAAAATAACCACATGTTCACTCATTAGCATATATACCTGTATCTTAATTTAGTGCTTAATTGAATTATAATGTATATTATAAGTTGATCTTATATTGTTGTTCTTATTCGGTTCCCTCTTTACTAGAATTAAGTTCTTTTATAGCTCACATTCGGCTAATGACTTGTTCTGCATCGTAATGTAAGTAATTAAATAAAGAAATAATATCGACAAAAAAGAAGGTACTCAGACTTTAATTTGAGTCTGTCATTAAGGTTTTCTGTTCATGTGTCACGGACACATGACTATGACTTGTCGATACGGTGATAAGTTCAAGAATTGGGAATGCCCCTACTACTCTGAGTTCAGAGATTTAGAGGCTGTGAACAGTGCATGGTAACACTGATTACAATCTAGCTCTCTCTACTCTTGAGACGTTGGTTGAATTGGATTGAAACACAGAATTGAAAATGTTTCTACTTAGTTAGATAAAAGAATCAGATCCCTTATCTTAAAGAGAAAAGGTTTCTTTTTCTCCCTACGCCTCTAATTCACTGACCTTCTTTTTTCTCTCATCTTTCCACAGACCGTTTTGCTTAAACAAAATTTAAGATGTCCATCCCCCAATCTTGCACAGCATTGCGGGGATCTCACAAGATCAAAGCTTTAATTTAAATGTATTGCTGCCTAGAAAGCAACCATGGTACACAATGTAACTTCTTTAGGTTCTATGAAGATGTGCTCCCTTATAATGCACACTGACACACAGGTACTAATGTATTGTCTTACACGTATAATATCATGCAAGACCAAAGTATTTCGTAGCGTTCAATTGCAATAATTTTCATTGGAATTTCGCAATCGAGGAAAGAGAAGCCCACATCTTCACATGCTAATGATCATTGACCATTTGATAGCGACGAAGGAATGCAACATTTAAATCGAACTTGTTTATGTGAAAGTCCAGTTGAGAATTCGCAAACACGTACACGTGCGCGTGCCTGTATACAAAAACAAAGGGCACATTTACCGTGTGTCGCTTCACCTCTGCTCGAGAAGAGTGTAGAAGAACCCGCTTTATCGCATTTTCATCTGAACAATTCCTAAGGAAATGATTGTTGAAGCGTAAAAATACAGATTTATAGGTTGAAGTAAAACGTATCTTTTCATCTTATATCAACTCTCTCTTTGATTCGCTGAAATCGTGGGATGCAAATAAGGAGATACACTCCTGTGGCTTAAATAAAGCAATTACACAATATCTATATATAAAACATACAAAACACATTGTAACGGGGCATTTTAATACCTGGTGTTGTGCGAGTCCCCTCAAACGTCGTCAAGGTCCACGTTATCAAAAATTTGTTTACGAAAGAGCATCGCCACCTTCGCTGGTACACGATTCGCCGCTGCACTGTAGCGCAATTGAAACACTTTCTTTGGTTCACGTAGTAAGCCGAAATTATTCACGTAATATAACAAGGACTCCTCTTACACCCGATGTATATCTCCGCCGTAAACACTCTCACCTGGGGTGGACTAGTTCTTTTTAACTCTCCTATTTTTTTCGTATCACTCTCTCACAGTGCGACCGACGGTCGTTGCAGGCAAAGAATCACAAATAGTCATCACCGTAGGAGAAGGGGAAAAAATCCTTGTTATATTTTTATTTTTACTAACGTCAAGCGCTAAAAAAATAAAACACTAATACTCGAAGTCAAGCTGAGCGATGTCAACCCAAGGCTGATTAGTATCTTGCTGTCCAAGGGTTAAAGCTCGATTGACTTGCGTGGCCGATTTGCCTTGCTAGGGTTGTTTGCTGGTGCATAATTTTGTAATACTCGGGACATAATCAGATGTAATTTTACTTATAGTGGGTAAAATATATTACTTAGCTTCGACGCCTGATCATGCTTATCCATTCTTTTTCTATAGCAATAAGTAAATATTAATGATTGCTCTATTAATCAAACCGTTCTGCAACTTGCTTTATAACTCATCTATCCATTATTTCTATAGGAATGGTTCCTCTCTTGTTAATTTAGCAATCAGCTCTATAAAAGGTACCGTTTAATCCTTTATGCAAATAAAAGGCTGTCTGTACGTTACAACTAAGTGTTTGTTGTTTCAAACACAAATGACCAACATGGTTTAAACACCTAGTCGTGCTTTATATAAATCTGTACATGCAACGTCACGCACACTTATGATAAATGGATGGGGATCATAGCAGATAAAGGAAAAGTGGGTATACGCGTATATATATACAAGCATTAGCGAACTAATTTATATATAACAATATATATATATATATATAATGGTAGCGTATAATCTTTTAATGTAAATAGAGTTAAATTATCTAATTATGTAGAGATATTTATGTAATAATAATGTTACGAATTTCGCTTTTCTAAGATAGGACTCGTACCACTAGATCGGGGATATTCTTTTCAAGAGAAATACACTTCAAAATTCTTTTATTTACAATTTATTTTCCTTAAGGCTTACTTTGGGAATATTTTCGTCTTCTTAACTTTAATATTCTTTTTCTAAATTTCTAAATTTCTAAATTAAATCATATAACGTAACTATTTACATCACGTAATTCCGGTGACCATTATGTAGCTATATTTATGTGCTAATAATGTAACAACAAGGAAATCAAATCATATAATGTAACTATAAAAATCATATAATTCAGATGATCATTGTGCTGTGGACGGCATAATGATTGATGCCCGATTTTGCACGCCACACAATTCAGAAACTTGAACGAACCAATCTGACACAATTATTACTCGAATGATACTGTCTGGAAAAACAAATATTTCACTAAAGCACTTTAAGATATATATGAACATGTTAATTCATCGTCAAATGTCACCATGTGAAAGTGTGTTCCGAGGCAGTTTGAGGAAATGTATATCAAGCAATTCTTGGAAGCCTGAACGAGTATATTAAGTCATCGGCGACTGGAATAATGTTTATTTTCTGTCTTTGATTCACTTAAATAAAAGCTTACAAGCCTATGAAAAATTAACTCGTTTGTTTAACTGTTCGCTGTTATTTCTTCAGTGTCTACTACCTTTTACATTCGACCATCTCGCTCACTAGGTATCAAATAGACAAACAACAGTGTATTTTCTTCATCTTCAAAAGTTTTCCACGGCTTCATATAATCAATGTGAGTGACCACTACGTGGATCTTTAAAGTCTTCAACATTATAACGAGCGTAGCGTTTTATTTAGACATTTTGATATGGATTCAAATGCTCCTTCGTCTGCTTTTTACCTGTGGAAAATTGTGTACTCTTTATGGCTGCTAATTTTCCGAGTTCAAACATTTGTTCTTTTTTACAATGTTTATCATTGTGTCTTCTATATTAACTCTTTAGCTTCTTTTCACATTTTATCTCACTCATCAAGACAGATGCAGGCTGATTCTGGCATTTCCAACAATCCGCGGTCTAGATTGCACTTCCAAGGTGCAATATATCAAATTCTTGTTAAAATGAATTGAAATTGAATGTGGAGTTTGTAGCCTTTTGCGCTTACCGAACTACTTTATACCATTTTGATAAATCAGATGACGATAGTTTCGCCAAGATTGCTATTTTACTTCAATTTATTCTGGCTATCTGACCGTTGCACAAGTTACAAAAGTATTATAAATTCATCGACTTGAATAGGGAGCCCCTATCAGTGTTATTGGACAAGGTTGGTTAAGGCCATTTAACCAACCGTTTTAATTTTTTATAACTTCTTCAGAGCCGGCTACTTTACAATAAAATAATCAGTAACCAAACGAATTTTAAAATGCATTCACGATTGATAAAATATAATTATAATGTTTACTGGTTGTACCACTTGCACCTAAGTAGACGATGTGTACAATTTGTATTGTTGTAAAAATTGTATGTAAACTTCAGGGGGTTAATCATGTAAGCACCTGACAATGAAATAAGTTATGATCGCCAAGAGAATTTAATCATGTTGGCAAATTTGCTGGTGATTATCGAAAAAAGCGCTCTCTAAGTCAAACCTGGCGACAATAATATTGCTGTCGCTGAGAACAAATTCGCATTAGTACTGAATATAAACCAAGTAAAAAATTACTACAAATTTCTCTTTTGGAGTTGCGTTTGAAAAAAAACGAATGCAAAAGAAAAATATAAACAGAATTTATAAAAGTTTGTAGTGTGATTGCATATCGACATATGCATCCACTTTGAAGTGCAGACAGAATTATGCTGAATCTGCATAATTCTGTGGAAAAAAAAATAAAACAATAATTTTGTCGCACTTCAGCTGGCTAAGTATTGCATTTCGTAATTCAATACGATGCCAGGCGCCCCAATTAAAATAATTATGTTTAGGCTAGCATTAATTTTAATGGTAAAATTTAGTATAAAAACAGGTAAGAAAAATAAAGTAAACCAGTTGTTTTATGCAACTCAAAGTAAGCGTTTAATTCGCTAGGCGTTCAACCCGCCTTCCATAACGTAGGGACCGTCTCTTGCTGAGTCATGTTGGCA